>AWOL01S0000235.1:0-26260 GCA_000715115.1 Nicotiana otophora | reverse complement strand
GGTCCAGCATTCTCTTCCTCATCATCATCACCCTCATTAGGGAAGGGTGTGTCATCTCCTTACTCATCGGCATTGTTGTCATAGTCGCTGTTCTCTTCCTGACTTTGTGCATCTGCCAGATCCCGATTAAATATGTCGTCTTCGGAAAATTGAGTCAGGACATGACGTTCAATTTGCTCATTCTCACTGCACAACCAACAAAATAATGAGTTACTCACATTGATAAATACTTTACATATAGCTATATCACTTCACTTACAAATCGTAATGTGTTGACATCCCATGATGGACATCATCCTGTTGGTGATGACTCCTGGATGGACCACCAGCATATTTTAACTGGGCGTTGGTTCATAACTTGTAAAATTCATATCTAGCCGGTACCCTCTCTGGAATATATGAGTATTAATACAGCAAAAATAAATATCGTAACACAAAGAAAAATTAAAATTTACCACTCGTCTTTTGGATCATGTAAAGTAGGAGAGAAATTATTTCCTCGCTCCTCATTCGCCCGTGGAGATAAGTTTAGATCAGGCCAAACTCTTTCAGTCGGAACCTGTTCGGCTAAAACTGCTCCAAAATAACCACCCGATGACTGAGGGATATCCCTGCTTTGCGCAACATCATTATTGCGAACGTCTTCACCCTTGACGTACATTTTCAACATTTTTATCAAAAGAAATTCCCGGTATTCATCCGGAGTCCTCAAACAATTACTCAGAGTTTCATCATCCTCGATGTTAAACTCAGCATAGCAAGTAACCACTTGCGGAGTGACAGAATACGGATATCTTCCGGTTACTTTAAGGTTCACCGAATGTTTGCTCACACTTATTTTTTTACATAACAACGATTTCAATCTATCATACTCCATTGTAAGTGGCAACTTAACATGACACTGTGGAGATAAACTATAACTTACTGAGTTATTCGCCACCAACCTCACCCACCAAATATAATGAAACCTTAATTCTTCACTGTTCAGACATTATGACAAAATGCAAAACAACTTAACGAAGAAAAATTTAAAAAGATTTGAGAATTTTTCTGAATGAATTTTTACCAAATCCTTAACGTCTTTAAATAAGGCAATGCCGAATTCGGGAGGTCGAATTTTTTGAGATATAGCGCCTTAAATAAGGGCGCTATATCCATTTGAATTATTGTTATGTTAGTTAAGCGCAAAATAATTATTGATGGGCCCACAAAATATGTATAGCGCCTTAATAAACGACGCTATACCTGACCGTCTTTTCATATTCAAATATAGCGTCATTCTAAAAAGCGCTATATATATTTTGGTCACTAACTTTTTTTTCACCTATTTTTGTGTCTTGAATCCAAAAATACATTATTTTAATTCCGGACTGACCGAAACTGGGAGTTCTATAGTAGGTTTGATGTATCCCACTATCTTAACCTTCTAGTTAGTGGCAGTAGTATATGATCACGTCATATATTCTATAGGTAGATGTAAGAAAAAAAAGTAGAGTACTCTCCATTCATTTTATAATAAAACAGTGTTTGATTGAACTCAAAACTGAAGTATTAGTTTGTTTAATTTTTTGTAACGTAGTGAGAGACTATATATCAAACAAAAAGTTTAAATTTTGTAAAACAGAATTGTATAGAATAAAAATATACATAAAGTAGTTTACGAAAAAGAACCTAGTCGTACATCAACGAGTATATGGACCGAACTTGGTAAACAAGAAAAAAAATTCCATTTTGCATAGACGAAATTAGTGACAAGAGAGAAAATTAACAGAAGACAAAATTCTTGACAAGAAGAGGTAATTAACAAAATGCAATATTTTACATAGCAAAAGCTTCTTGCAAGTTTTTAAAAGCCTGTTTACATATTTGTCTTAGAACTATAACCCCCCATTGAAGGGCAGACCCCAAAAAGAAAGGAAAAATAAAAAGAAAACTAAACAAGCCGATTAGTGTGCAGAAGTAAATATTACAGTAGTAGAAGTAAAGTAAGCAGTGTCAGCTATGGCATAATCCCAGGTTTATTCCCATGATGGTGCAAAGGGTCTGGACTCGCAGGTGCTTCTCTTAATTCCACACCTAATTCCAACTTATTGTTCTTCCCATTATTCCCTGTGCTTATTGTTTTTCCATATTCATGTCCTTCTTTAGTAATTTCACTTCCAGTTACAATAATTGGTTCTGTCTCTTTCTCCTTCAACATGTAAAGCACCTGCAATAATATTAATACAAATAAATAAATCAAATCCCCTTCCTTTACATTAGGGTAAATCAATAAATGTACACCTTTCTCTCTGAATATATATATATTTACACAAAATAAATAACCTTTCTGCTGTGTTGCGTAGCGGTTTTTGCATGTGAGTGTCCACTTAGCAATAAACAGTCTGCAAAATAGATTAAAGCAGAGCAAATGCGAAGTCTTGCACAAAACAGAACCAGAAAAGAAAGCTCACTAATAGAAAGATAAAATTAAAGTGAGAAAATGATACCTGAGCATATATATTGCACTTGCAAGGCTACCATTAATATCATCAAAGAAATTAGATACTGCTTGTTAGTGAAGGCCATGTGAATTAAAGTTTTTACTCCACTTACGCAAATATGAAACAGAAGAAATACTAATTTAATTTTCTAGATGAAGTAAATATTGGAATACTGAGCGCATTTTATAGAGGAGCTTTAGCGTTTCAGACACACTAATATGCATGATTAGACAGATAGAGGTAAAGAATATGATTATTAGCAGCTAACTGCTATAGTTGCAGAGATAATAAGAAGAAGAAGAAGAAGAAGATCAGATACGCATTAATAACCGGAAAAAGACTGTGCAGAGTACAGACCCTTAGTTGATGCTTGACACTCTTTTTGACGGCGCAACAGTCATTTTCACTCTTCACTATGGGTCAGTAGTTCTAGTATTACATCATCCAAAACAGAAGCATGCATATAAATTTTTAGAAAGCAAGAACAAAAGGGTATACCATATTTATACACATTATTGACAATGTAAAAGAATTATTTCCTCTCTTTTAATTTAATTTATGTGACGTAGTTTGATTCGATATGAAGCTTAAGAAAAAAAAAGAGCTTTTAAGACTTATGTAAAAGAATAAAAGTTTTGTGAGAGTATAATATTTGTGTGTCTATAAAAGCTTCCTATTAAGTTTAAAACAAAATTTTAAAGTTAAATTATTTTCAATTATAAAAATATGTCATTATTGTTTAAACAGACTAATAAGAAAAGTTAACACATAATTAAAACGGAGAAAATATACTATCAGGTCACTCAAAAAAATACTTCATTTCAATTTATGTAAACTTATTTCCTTTTTAGTCCGTGCCAAAAAGAATTACCATTTTCCTTATTTTGAAATAATTTACCTTTATATAATGATTTATAGCCACACAAAAAATATGTGCCTCATTTTACACACAAGTTCAAAAGTCTTCTTTCTTTTCTTAAACTCCATGCCCAGTCAAATGAGTTCACATAAATTGAAACGAAGGATTTACAAATATTGTGCATAAAACTTAATTATAACTTTTAAAATAAGATAAATTATGTACTACAACAAATAAAGATAATTGAATATTGTAAAAATATTTTACATTAGTTAAAGCTCAGGTTCAATAGTCTAGTTAGCTAGTGTAACAGGATTTTGGCAAAGATGACGTTTTAAAGCAGAAACTAAAGATAGGACCGAAAAAGTGAGAAAGCTGGACATATTAAAGTAGGACATCAAGTGGACATAGAATTGAACTTCCAGTTTCCCACATCACTATGTTACTTCAAATGTCAACTTTGCTTGGATCAATGCCCCTTGTGGGGCAGTTTGACGGCAATTTGGAAACTCTACATCAAGCAGTTTTTGGACAGATTCCATTTACATCATTTGAGAGATAGTCACTATGTATATGAGTATCAAAAGTAATTAATCTTTTATCAGGAAAAAAAACAATATAATAGTATTAATTTTCTGCTGGAAACTTAATTACACTAGTGATAGTGATCAAATTGTTGATGATGCATGCAGGATGTAGTGATGGTAAGACTTTACTCGGACTCGATATTTAAATTAAATCAATAAATATATAATATATATTTTCTCTATATATTTTATTATTAAATAAATATTAGTGAATAATATAGCGTTATAGTAAATTAGTATAATTTTGGTATAAAACCAAGTGCGAATAAGCTATTACAAATACTGGCCATTTGCTAGATCAACTGTTAAAGCAAAAAGGAAATCATGCCTGTTGGATTAACTATTTTGATAAGGTTGCGGGTTTTCTATAGAAAAAATAGAACTGAACTGGTTGTAGAACATTTGAGTGCCCTCCTAAACCAAAACAATTGTAGAATATGATATTTTTGGGGGTGATTTTTAACTTTTAACCCCGCTTGTCCCATGGTCAAAATTTAAAAATTCTGCTCACGGGGTAAGCGAGTAGAAATACTTGTTAAACTTGAAGTTCGTCTATACGGCAAGTGAGGACAAAATTAATTCAAGACCATTCACTTTGAAGGCTATTTGTGTACTGAAGTGACCTATTTCTGTAACTTTTTGCTCCAATTCAATAATCTATGAGCCTCCATATGTACTGGGCCTCTGAATCTGATTCGAACTGGATCTTCCGGCCCATACATCAATAGGATAAGAAATAAAACTTAGACCATGCACGTACGTCACTAACTTCATGTTCACCCCATCATTGGAAGTACGGGTGTCGATGGATTTTTAAAAATCGATTAAACCAACTGAATCGTACCGTATTGAACTGACTTTTAGGTTTTTTTTAATAAAATTATAGATTTTTATATAAATCTATAACTGTATCGATAATTAGGGTAGGTTTTTTATTTTATGAAAATAAACCGAAAACATACCGAACCGTACCGAATAAATTTACAATGTGAAAAATATATTTATATATTAAGTTTAAAATAATAAAGCATTAAATTTTTTCTTGGACTTTGGAATTATGAAACAGTTACAAGCCAACAAGTAATTAAACTCAAAATCCTAATTCTCAAACCTATTATGCTACTCTTATTGAAACTAAATTATTTTCAGCATATTCACTAGCAAGACACAAGGTATTGTAGCGATTATGAGTAACAAATTATAATGTATTGAATATGTTTTCATTCGTATGATTTAGATTTATCTTTTTGAATATTTAATCTTCTCTATAGGTTTTATTCTTGAGTTCGACCTTGGTTAATATCTTTACACTCGTGTGATTTATATTTTCATTGTATTTGCTTTACGTTGTTGTAGAATAGTTGATGGATCTATATTATAACCATCTTTCATGTTTTCTTAATTCATCACCTTTTAAACTGTAAAAATGTCGAGAGAGTTTTGCTAAGTTCCATAAAAGTATGTATGTTATTACATTCTACTTCTACTAGTGACTTTTACATGACATTTTAAAAAAAATACCGAAAATTAACTGAACCGTACCGATACCGAAGAGAAACCGATATGATTGGGACGGTTTCGAAAAGTCTAATTTTGATTATATATAATAAAACAACCGAAAAATGGTATGGTACAAATTTTATAAAATAATCGGCCGAACCGAACCATTGACACACCTAATTGGAAGACATAAATATTCTCTAATATCCAAATTTACACAAATTCACTGTCACCAAGTCACGCAATGAAAGTTTCAAATGATTAAATTGCAAAAGTCTTAAACTTCAAATGCAAGGACCTCTATACACGAACCAATTAACCAAACGACCAGACCTTTCTTCAAAATTCTTCTTAATCTCCCTGTCGATTAAAGCTATATCACATAAATTGAAGCGGAGTGAGTACCTCCTAGGGATGGCAAACGGGCGGGTCGAATCGGATATAAGCGGGTGAAAATAGGTAATTCAAAAAACAGATAAATTATCCGACCCGATCCGTATTTGAGACGGATAAAAAACGGGTTATCCGGCGAATAATATGGATATCCATATTATCCACGACTTCTTGAATATGATCACTTATGGGAGAATTCTTAGTCTCTTAAACTTGAGGAATCCCCAATTTGAGAATTTACAAATATATATATAAAAGTTAAACACATTAGTTATACACTGGTTATCCATTTGGTTAACCATTTTCCAAGTGGATAATATGGTTATTATTCATATTCTATCCGTTTTTAAAAAGTTCATTATCCACCCCATTTTTTAACGGATAATATGGGTGGATAACTATTTTCTTTTAACCATTTTGCCACCTCTAATACCTCCTAAGGCGTACGCATTGCTTGGTACAAATGCACGAGATTTTGATGACAGCAATGTTTTAGTTAACAACTTCGGCTAGTTGTGTCATGTGCAGGGGTGTACATGGACCGGGTTGGTTCGATTTTTATCAAAACTAAACCAAACCAACTATATCGGTTTGGATTGGTTCGATTTTGGCGGATTTTTGGGGTTTTCAGATTTTTTTGTNAAAAAAAAAGAGCTTTTAAGACTTATGTAAAAGAATAAAAGTTTTGTAAGAGCATAATATTTGTGTGTCTATAAAAGCTTCCTATTAAGTTTAAAACAAAATTTTAAAGTTAAATTATTTTCAATTATAGAAATATGTCATTATTGTTTAAACAGACTAATAAGAAAAGTTAACACATAATTAAAACGGAGAAAATATACTATCAGGTCACTCAAAAAAATACTTCATTTCAATTTATGTAAACTTATTTCCTTTTTAGTCTGTGCCAAAAAGAATTACCATTTTCCTTATTTTGAAATAATTTACCTTTATATAATGATTTATAGCCACACAAAAAATATGTGCCTTATTTTATATCACAAGTTTAAAAGTCTTCTTTCTTTTCTTAAATTTCGTGCCCAGTCAAATAAGTTCACATAAATTGAAACGAAGGATTTACAAATATTGTGCATAAAACTTAATTATAACTTTTAAAATAAGATAAATTATGTACTACAACAAATAAAGATAATTGAATATTGTAAAAATATTTTACATTAGTTAAAGCTCAGGTTCAATAGTCTAGTTAGCTAGTGTAACAGGATTTTGGCAAAGATGACGTTTTAAAGCAGAAACTAAAGATAAGACCGAAAAAGTGAGAAAGCTGGACATATTAAAGTAGGACATCAAGTGGACATAGAATTGAACTTCCAGTTTCCCACATCACTATGTTACTTCAAATGTCAACTTTGCTTGGATCAATGCCCCTTATGGGGCAGTTTGACGGCAATTTGGAAACTCTACATCAAGCAGTTTTTGGACAGATTCCATTTACATCATTTGAGAGATAGTCACTATGTATATGAGTATCAAAAGTAATTAATCTTTTATCAGGAAAAAAAACAATATAATAGTATTAATTTTCTGCTGGAAACTTAATTACACTAGTGATAGTGATCAAATTGTTGATGATGCATGCAGGATGTAGTGATGGTAAGACTTTACTCGGACTCGATATTTAAATTAAATCAATAAATACATAATATATATTTTCTCTATATATTTTATTATTAAATAAATATTAGTGAATAATATAGCGTTATAGTAAATTAGTATAATTTTGGTATAAAACCAAGTGCGAATAAGCTATTACAAATACTGGCCATTTGCTAGATCAACTGTTAAAGCAAAAAGGAAATCATGCCTGTTGGATGAACTATTTTGATAAGGTTGCGGGTTTTCTATAGAAAAAATAGAACTGAACTGGTTGTAGAATTTTAACTTTGGGGATGATTTTTAACTTTTAACCCCGCTTGTCCCATGGTCAAAATTTAAAAATTCTGCTCACAGGGTAAGCGAGTAGAAATACTTGTTAAACTTGAAGTTCGTCTATACGGCAAGTGAGGACAAAATTAATTAAGACCATTCGCTTTGAAGGCTATTTGTGTACTGAAGTGACCTATTTCTGTAACTTTTTGCTCCAATTCAATAATCTATGAGCCTCCTTATGTACTGGGCCTCTGAATCTGATTCGAACTGGATCTCCGGCCCATACATCAATAGGACAAGAAATAAAACTTAGACCATGCACGTACGTCACTAACTTCATGTTCACCCCATCATTGGAAGTACGGGTGTCGATGGATTTTTAAAAATCGATTAAACCAACTGAATCGTACCGTATTAAACTGACTTTTAGGTTTTTTTTAATAAAATTATAGATTTTTATATAAATCTATAACTGTATCGATAATTAGGGTAGGTTTTTTATTTTATGAAAATAAACCGAAAACATACCGAACCGTACCGAATAAATTTACAATGTGAAAAATATATTTATATATTAAGTTTAAAATAATAAAGCATTAAATTTTTTTTTGGACTTTGGAATTATGAAACAGTTACAAGCCAACAAGTAATTAAACTCAAAATCCTAATTCTCAAACCTATTATGCTACTCTTATTGAAACTAAATTATTTTCAGCATATTCACTAGCAAGACACAAGGTATTGTAGCGATTATGAGTAACAAATTATAATGTATTGAATATGTTTTCATTCGTATGATTTAGATTTATCTTTTTGAATATTTAATCTTCTCTATAGGTTTTATTCTTGAGTTCGACCTTGGTTAATATCTTTACACTCGTGTGATTTATATTTTCATTCTATTTGCTTTACGTTGTTGTAGAATAGTTGATGGATCTATATTATAACCATCTTTCATGTTTTCTTAATTCATCACCTTTTAAACTGTAAAAATANTTACAAATACTGGCCATTTGCTAGATCAACTGTTAAAGCAAAAAGGAAATCATGCCTGTTGGATTAACTATTTTGATAAGGTTGCGGGTTTTCTATAGAAAAAATAGAACTGAACTGGTTGTAGAACATTTGAGTGCCCTCCTAAACCAAAACAATTGTAGAATATGATATTTTTGGGGGTGATTTTTAACTTTTAACCCCGCTTGTCCCATGGTCAAAATTTAAAAATTCTGCTCACGGGGTAAGCGAGTAGAAATACTTGTTAAACTTGAAGTTCGTCTATACGGCAAGTGAGGACAAAATTAATTCAAGACCATTCACTTTGAAGGCTATTTGTGTACTGAAGTGACCTATTTCTGTAACTTTTTGCTCCAATTCAATAATCTATGAGCCTCCATATGTACTGGGCCTCTGAATCTGATTCGAACTGGATCTTCCGGCCCATACATCAATAGGATAAGAAATAAAACTTAGACCATGCACGTACGTCACTAACTTCATGTTCACCCCATCATTGGAAGTACGGGTGTCGATGGATTTTTAAAAATCGATTAAACCAACTGAATCGTACCGTATTGAACTGACTTTTAGGTTTTTTTTAATAAAATTATAGATTTTTATATAAATCTATAACTGTATCGATAATTAGGGTAGGTTTTTTATTTTATGAAAATAAACCGAAAACATACCGAACCGTACCGAATAAATTTACAATGTGAAAAATATATTTATATATTAAGTTTAAAATAATAAAGCATTAAATTTTTTCTTGGACTTTGGAATTATGAAACAGTTACAAGCCAACAAGTAATTAAACTCAAAATCCTAATTCTCAAACCTATTATGCTACTCTTATTGAAACTAAATTATTTTCAGCATATTCACTAGCAAGACACAAGGTATTGTAGCGATTATGAGTAACAAATTATAATGTATTGAATATGTTTTCATTCGTATGATTTAGATTTATCTTTTTGAATATTTAATTTTCTCTATAGGTTTTATTCTTGAGTTCGACCTTGGTTAATATCTTTACACTCGTGTGATTTATATTTTCATTGTATTTGCTTTACGTTGTTGTAGAATAGTTGATGGATCTATATTATAACCATCTTTCATGTTTTCTTAATTCATCACCTTTTAAACTGTAAAAATGTCGAGAGAGTTTTGCTAAGTTCCATAAAAGTATGTATGTTATTACATTCTACTTCTACTAGTGACTTTTACATGACATTTTAAAAAAAATACCGAAAATTAACTGAACCGTACCGATACCGAAGAGAAACCGATATGATTGGGACGGTTTCGAAAAGTCTAATTTTGATTATATATAATAAAACAACCGAAAAATGGTATGGTACAAATTTTATAAAATAATCGGCCGAACCGAACCATTGACACACCTAATTGGAAGACATAAATATTCTCTAATATCCAAATTTACACAAATTCACTGTCACCAAGTCACGCAATGAAAGTTTCAAATGATTAAATTGCAAAAGTCTTAAACTTCAAATGCAAGGACCTCTATACACGAACCAATTAACCAAACGACCAGACCTTTCTTCAAAATTCTTCTTAATCTCCCTGTCGATTAAAGCTATATCACATAAATTGAAACGGAGTGAGTACCTCCTAGGGATGGCAAACGGGCGGGTCGAATCGGATATAAGCGGGTGAAAATAGGTAATTCAAAAAACAGATAAATTATCCGACCCGATCCGTATTTGAGACGGATAAAAAACGGGTTATCCGGCGAATAATATGGATATCCATATTATCCACGACTTCTTGAATATGATCACTTATGGGAGAATTCTTAGTCTCTTAAACTTGAGGAATCCCCAATTTGAGAATTTACAAATATATATATAAAAGTTAAACACATTAGTTATACACTGGTTATCCATTTGGTTAACCATTTTCCAAGTGGATAATATGGTTATTATTCATATTCTATCCGTTTTTAAAAAGTTCATTATCCACCCCATTTTTTAACGGATAATATGGGTGGATAACTATTTTCTTTTAACCATTTTGCCACCTCTAATACCTCCTAAGGCGTACGCATTGCTTGGTACAAATGCACGAGATTTTGATGACAGCAATGTTTTAGTTAACAACTTCGGCTAGTTGTGTCATGTGCAGGGGTGTACATGGACCGGGTTGGTTCGATTTTTATCAAAACTAAACCAAACCAACTATATCGGTTTGGATTGGTTCGATTTTGGCGGATTTTTGGGGTTTTCAGATTTTTTTGTTACATGAATATTATTCTAATCTTACTTTATTAAAGTTATAGATATAATTTTGATAAGTGAATATATGTTTAGTAAATATTAAAAAAAATTGACAAACATATAATCTATTAAAATATTCTAATGGGAGAATTTTTTAGTAACACATGATAGTTATTTTCTTAGTCGTCTAACAATAACTTTTCGTTAATGTACGCTTTCAAGGTTAACACATGATAGGATCCCAAATATTTCTACATTTTTTTAAAGAAAATTCAATATAAAGTCTTAAAAATATATATATAAATTAAATATTTATATGTCGGTTTGGTCCGGATTTTTTTACTCAATACCAAACAAGTCAAACCAAACCTAGTCGGGTTTTTTAATCGATTTGGTTTGATTTTTCGGTTTGGTGCGATTTTTCGGTTCGGTTTGAATACCCTACATGTGTGGATCGAGTTTGATTAAATTCTTTCATTTGAGTTTCTTTGTTAGCTCCTATTCAATTTTTAAGAGTTGAAGACGTTTGTTATTTGACTATATATTTTTAATACTTAGAAATCCAAAGAGAGAGAGAAAAAAAAGTTCCATTTCTATGTATTTTAAGAAAGTTTTATTAAAATTAATACACATCTTATCGTACTCCAAGTGATCATTCAATTCCTGAAGCCAAAAGTGACCAAAGTTGTACGCCTATTCTAACCTAGGAAGAAAATAGTCGAGAGGTGTTGTAGCATTAGTTGTATCTTTGAGAGTTAATTATCAATCTCGACGAATAATACGTAGAGAGCCCCTACACATTTATGATTTTTGTTGTGCTAATTAATTTTCTAGTAAATACATTTGCATTATTGCTCCATAAGAGGCTCAATTATCAATTTAGTTGTTTCTTTGTGTACCAAAAAAATTTTAAAAGATAAACTAAAACTAAGAATCACCTGATTAGGCCTGCACATATAAGTTATAACACATTGCTTTTTCTCCATAACGTTCGATTAGCTTTTGTGCATGAAAATAAAGACATCCTGGCTCCCCTAAAAAATAAGAAAATCAGAATTCAAATAAAAACCATAAATGACTTAACTCCAATAATTATCAAAATAGTTTTCACTTTCTGGACAATGAGTCACCGGGTAAATTTCACAAATGGTCATATAACTGTGACTTTTTTTCACCAAAGACATAAGTATAACTTTGTTTTTTCACACAAAAAACATATAACTATGATTTTTTTTCATCAAAGTCATATAACTTTGTTTTCTCACACAAAAATCATAAAACTTTCACTAACTCACACAAAAATCATAGTGGTCGAAAAATAAATTTTACGGTAGTATTTTCTTATGTTACGTTTTTTTATTTTTTATTTCAATCTAATAAATAATTATCCAATTAAAATAGGAGAAATATGAGTATATTTTTAGCCTTTCTCAAAAATAATAGCCGATAAAATATATTTTTCTATATATGTGTATTTTATATATATATATATAATATACACATTCTATATATATTTTGGCTAGCAAATGCAATTAGTTTCGACCGGCCTATTAATTTTATATTTTTCCCTTAAAATAGGAATTACCCAACCCACTCTGACCCAATACCCATATACGTAAGTTAAAATAATACTAAAAGTGAATTCTTTCCCCATAAGAAACTTAGTTCGAAATGCATGAGATTCTGATAAAAAAAATAGGGAAATAAAAGGTATAATTAGAGAGCACTTGAAATAAAAATGCTATAGATTTGAATAAAAATCTTGAAAAGAAAAATAAAAGATAGAAGTATCATATTTTGAAGGGTTTATTATTCACTTTTAGTATTATTTTAATTTTTATACATGAGTATTGGGTCGGGTGGGCCAGGTCGGGTTAGCTCATCCCTATTTTAATTGAATTATTATTTATTAGACTGAAAATAAGAAAATAAAAATCACAAAATAAGAAAATACTACTCAAAAATTATATTTTTCAATCACTATGATTTTTGCGTGAGATAGTAAAAGTTTTATGATTTTTGTGTGAAAAAACATAACTATATGACTTTGGTGAAAAAAAGTCATAGTTATATGATTTTTGTGTGAGAAAACAAAGTTATATGACTTTAGTAAAAATAAATCATAGTTATATGAGCATTTGTGAAATTTACCCATGAGTCACCGGATATTCATGCTTCAGTCATTCAATATCGTATTTTACTTATATTTTACATCTAATTATTTCCTCGTTTTACATCCGACAACTCTATGAAGTTTGCTAGCAAGTTGGCTGGATTTCAAGGTAATTATCGTTGTAATTATTTTAAATAATAGGTCAAATACAGTCATTATCTCCTCTTTCAAATTATCGATTATAGAGTGGCTTACTTGTGTGGCATCAATTAAAAATAACAAAAAGTAAAGTAATATACCATACTTTAACCTGTAATATAAAATAAGGTAATAGGAGTAGTATAAAAATGCAAACATTATTCATCGAAATACTCCGTACTTTCGACCCAAATCAAAAGGAGCACCGACAGTTTTTTATGGTATGGGACGAAAGAAACATTTCATTCACAAGGACATCAGAGTTGTCGGATGAGCAATCCTTTTCAATTGTTTCATCAACAAATTAAACAGCAACCTACCTCGTGCTCTAACTTATTTTGTCATATAAAGTGACTGAAATAGAACCACATTAGGCCTACTATTAAGCACAAGGGTTACACATTAGGCCAACTGATGTAACTGGGATGGCAATAGAACGGAGCAGCTAAAGTCATGATACCTTCTCCCGCCATAGTGTCACCCCGCTCCACGTGCCTTGTCCGCTTACCTTTTTATTCCATTAATTATAAACAATAATAGAGATGTTCGTCTTTATTTGAAATGTAGATGGCCGAATTGACACTTGAACCATATTCTTATTGGTACAACCACACTGGAATTAGTTAAGGTCGATTATATGAATTTTATATATTCACTTTGCTCCATTGGACCCGTCCGTAACTGGAAAACACAAATATTTGTGTGCACATCTTGATGTTGAATTACCAATCTCTAACTGGAACTTACTATCAATTAATTCAGTTACTTATGGAAACCTTTGATAGAATATCTCATTAATTATTTATACAAAATAAATAATCCTGTTATAGATTCCGGAATGCTGGCAGGGAGTAACCTTATAAAATTATTCATAACTTTAGTCCTAAAACAAAATTCCTTCCGACTTTTCTATGACAAAAAATGTTCAATACTTACTAAAATGAGTTCGTACCGGTTCATTCCCCAATCTCATAAACAAATTCAAAACAAGCGCAGCTAATGTAAATTGGGAACTATCATAGTTTCCAGTCAAAATACTCAAAAGCACCTTAGTAAAATGATTTAGCCCATTCAAACTAGGATGTTTTTCTAATCAAGAAAATCCAAGAATAGACATTTGATTATAATTACTTTGAGCATCACTCTCCTTAAAATGCATGCACATATGTTTCCAATAGCTTACCCTCAGAAAACAAAAAAGACTCTCAACAGTATCATGTAAATAACTTATACAACAGTTTGAACCAAGCTATTCTAAATATAACTTAAAAATAAGCAGCATTTAAAACAAAACAACTCTATAAGCAACATTAAAAACCAAAGGATTTCTCAAGTTTTTGCTCTGTATCTGGATGACACCAGTTTGATCACTTGATCATTCATTCATGGCAACTCAGTATCTGTATATTCACCATTGACTGGACGCAATGCTCCATAAGTTATTTCACAAGCAGAAAGCAAATTTGATGTTGAAAATTCAAGCAAAACCAATAGCAATGACTTTTGTAGCTCAGAACCAAGTTCACCTATCGAGCATCGTTTGAGGTAAATGAATCCGCAAATCCAGTTGGTTTGGCAGGAATGCTTCCTCGACTATCCTGACTAGTACCGGTGAAATCTCCAGTGTCTTCATGTTGCCAGTCCTTCAACATTTCTGGCAGAGGTAGAGAGTAGTCAATTCCTTCATATTCATCCGATTCTTCAAAAGGTTTCCAAGTCTCAACAAGTTGGCCAAGCACATTCACTACGTGTGACATGTCAGGCCTATGATTAGGATCTCTGGAGGTGCAATGTCCAGCTAATTCAGCCATAGTGCAAATGCTCTCATGGATATCTTCCTTTGCATCAAGAGCTGGGTCAACGGAAGCAATGAGATTTCCTTTATTCGATTTTATCTGCCAAAACCACTCAACTAGATATCGAGTTTCCTCAGAACGTTGCTCATCAAGGGCGGCTAGTCCAGTCACAAGTTCCATCAATACTACCCCAAAGCTGAATACATCTATTTTAGTTGTGACTTTTCCGGTTACTGGAGAGAAGTAAAATTGGAGTTAGGATAGATGCAAAAAGGTGACTAACTAGACAGAGAACTTAGATATATCATATACGGTAATGTAAAAATAATGAGTCAGCAATAGTTTCTACACCAAAATTCAAAAGAAGTTTTAAAGCAGCTGTTCAGCATGCCATGCTTGTTGAACAGTTTTACGCGACATATTTCAGTACCATGGCTCGAGAGAAACGTATCTTAATTGGGACGGAGTTTCTATTTCTTCTGACAAGACAAGATGATAACTATGCTATGAATGGTCATATGGAGAGAGGATGTGATACCTTCTACTTGAACTGTTTAACAAAGATATTGAAAAGAATGAGAATGTGACTGAATGAAGAGAGATTGATATATCAGCGTCCGATGCATATCAATTTAGTAGGCACAATGACAACATAGAGGAATAACAGAATTGCTTCATTAGTTACTCTGTCCTATTTTCGCTAAGGAGGAAGGGCACCGTTCAGCACAGTCTGGATTCTCATTGGAGAACTGATGCATTTATATAAATATAGAGGGACTAAAAGTGTATTGTATCCCTTCAGGCAAAGATGTGTTCATGTAACAGGTTACCAGAGAGTAAAAAATTATAACTGATGCTAAAATGACAACAGTAATTATCAGAACAGTCAAAATGAGTGTATATGAAAGAGATACCAATGGCAAAGAAATGGACACTTACCAGCATATTCAGGAGCAAGGTATCCAAATGTTCCAGCAAGCCTTGTAGCGACAGACCTTTCTTTGTCAGGGGCAAGTTTCACTAATCCAAAATCAGAAACTTTTGCTCTAAAACCATCATCTAGAAGAATGTTTGATGATTTGAGGTCACGATGTATGAAGCTCTGGTGTGCCAGATTATGAAGGTACTCCATCCCTCGAGCAACATCTAGAGCAATATTGAGTCTCTTAGCCCATGATAAAGGCTCTAAGTTCAGGCTCTTCCAGCGGAAAAGATGTCTACTCAGAGCGCCCTTTGACATATATTCATATACCAAAAGCCTCTCATTTCCTTCAATAGAGTATCCCAAAAGTGAAACTAAATGGCGGTGCCTAACCTTAGAAAGCACAGCTATTTCCGCCTGAAATTCATCCAACGCCTTGCTATTGATAATCGCAGATTCCATTCTCTTCACTGCAATATGAGTTCCATGTTCAAGTTCACCTTTGTAAACAACTCCAAAGCCGCCACGACCAAGCTCATTTTCTGGTGCAAAATTACTGGTTACCTTTCGGAGGACCTGGGTTGAAATGGCAAGGTTTCCATCAATCAATTGAGTACCTTCTGTTCCACTACTACTTGTAGTTGTAGTACCACTCTGTGCAGTGTACATCATAGGATCTTCTAAGACCGTGATCTTAACAATGTCATCTTTGTTGAATGGGTCTTTTGGGTGGATGACAGTAGTACCAGCGGCCTTCTTTGGTTTTTTCCTACTCTTGAAAGCTAAAACAACCGCAAGAAGAATTAAGGCCGCAGAAGCTGCACTCACAATTACAATGATAACGGTTTTCTTATTGTTCGAGTCTGAGCCTGATCCCGACCTTATCTCTGGGGAAGGTGGTGTATCTGATAATGTTGGCCGATTATCACTAGGCGAGGGGTTTTTCAGTGGCAACCCCTTACTTGGTTTAGGACTATGGCTCAATGGAGGAAATGGGCCAATACTCGGAGGAGGAGCGCCCACAGTTACATTAGCAACAAGATGAGTATTTCCATCTGTAATGACTTTCACACCATCCCTGAATTTAGGCAATGGAGGGTCAAAATTATTCCCACTTAAATCCAACAATCTCAAAAATCGGAGCTGCGTCAAGTTTGTTGGAATTGGACCGTGCAGACTATTTCCTTCCAAGTGAACTTCAAGCAGTGAATCCAAGTTTGCAAGTGAAGGACTAAGCGTACCGGTAAGGTTCTTTTTCTGTAGATTAACAATCGTAACCTGACCTTTAGGATTGCAACTGATTCCAAACCACGAACCTGCACACGGATCATTACCAGTCCATTTAGAAGCAAGCTGGGACGGATAATTCCAACCACCAAGAAGATCTAAAAGTGCATTAACTTGAGGAGCACAAGGAACACCAGGAGTTGATTGACAAAAAGAATTTGAGGAATATGTAGCATTAGCAGCTCTAAACTTTGGGATAGGACCCATGAGCATATTATTGTTCAAGTCTAAGTGTTCCAAGTCTAGATTCGCCAATCCTTCCGGAATCAAACCAACGAGCTTATTTCCATTAAGATTAAGATGCTTCAAAGAAGCCAAATCACCAATCGTATCAGGAATAGATCCATTAAAACTGTTGCCCTGAAGCCATAACGACGTAAGCTCGTCCATAGTACCAATTATGTCAATTGGACCAGTCATTCCACCACCATTAACTGGATTATTCAACCACAAAATCTGAATCATTGAATCACGAAAACTCTCCGGTATCTCACCTGTTAAGCTATTATATGCCAACTTTAAAGTAGTAAGAGAAGGCAATTTTCCGAAAAAATCAGGCAATGGTCCAACTATATTGCAAGACGTGCAAGAAAAATCTGTGAGCTGAGCTGAATCTTGCAACTCAATTGGAATAGACCATCCAGTTTTATTAAAGGGATTATTATCCAAAGCCAAAACTTGAACACTGCTAAGACCATTAAAGAAATCTGCAGGGATTGTATCAAATTGATTCCAATCCAAATAAGCATATTTCAACTCAGATAATCCACTAAAAGTAGGTAATTTACCATTAAAACCATTCTTCTGAAGGCCAAGATTTTGAAGCTTATCTAATTCATTCAAGTTCTGAGGTAAAGGACCCTTTAAACCTAAACTCTGAACCTGAATTTGAGTCACTCTGTCACTAGAACAGAACACGTGGGGCCATGCAGGAGGGCCACATGGATCATTCCCCTTAGATGGCCATTTCAAGAGCTCAGGATTCTCTAATCCATTTCTGAAATCATTCAGAATCTTGAAATCATTCGGATTTGTAACACAAAAAACCACATTTACAAGAATTACAGCAAATGTACATAAGTATACAACAACTCCTCTGGAATCAAAATCCATATTCATGCATCATGAGAATTCAAGATTATCATAAAATTCCATACTTTCCTTTCAAGAATTCTAAACCCCAGATGAACTAATAATCTTGAAAATGCTTATATACAAAGACATCATCTAAAGGATCAAAGTACATAACTGAATTGTAAAAAATGGTACCTTTTTTTGGAGAAAAAAAGAAAGAATGAAGGACAGGAGGAGGAATGTGAGTGAATTTTGGAAGAGAAGTGAGTTAAAGAACAGTTGAGCAGCAGGGGTTTTCACTCCTTTACATGTGGATCAAACCCTAAAGGCAAGTACAATTTCATGACACTCTATGTTCCTCTTTTTCTCTCTGTCCTTTGATTACTCACACTTCTGTTTTCTTCTTTTACTTTTTCCTTTTGTTACATGAAATCTATCTAGATTTTGCCAGTTAATTGTGTAAATGGATGTGAGATCTCAAGAATCTCAATGTAAATTATTAAATGAAAGTTGAAACTAACCTCATTGGATGGAATAGACAAAAAGTATTTCATATGTATTTTTTTCAACAAATAGACTCCCTACATACTACTCTCCCTGCCTATTTATTATTTGGGAGTCAAACAGTTTGTTTTTTCAAAGAATGCACAGATTTCTTTTTATTTTATAAATCTTTGCCCCTCTATTTTTATTTTTAAGAAAAAGAAAAAAGAGTGGCATGCCTATTTTTGGGTCGGCAACTGTGCGTTTTGGACAATGATGACGAGTTATGATGAGAGCAGCATTGAGACAACATCAACTTCTTCTTTTTTGTTTTTATGTTTTTATTTTCTTTCCAATTTCCATGCGTCCAAATTGGAGCGTCGCTTGTTGACGTGTCCATAATTTTAGACCGGCAAATCGGGGCAGATGTTCTCTGTTTGTCTTTTTCTCTCTACATAAAAGTAATTTCTTTATATAATTTTCATCATTAGAGTTACTTTAGTTTTATTTACACGATTAACGACTGTAGTGTAATTGCAATTACATTTCAAATTTAAAATTGTGGGTATAGATTGATCCACTCATTATCCTTAAAAGAAATTGTAATTGAGTGACTGACTTTGTTTATCCAGAGTTAAATTGACCATTTCCTTAAAAAGAACTACAAATTAGCTAATTACATTATTAAACATAAGCCCGCATTAAGGAATTGGATGAAATAATATATGATCAAGACGAAAGACTTTAGTATATTAGAAAACTATTAAATATGACTTTGAAAACTGACCAAATTCAATACGGAATTGAAGTCTACTTAGTGGGCATTTGGATATAATATTTGCGAAATTCCGAAAACATATTTTTTAAAAATTCTGAAAAAAGTGAATCTTTTTATGGAACAAATGTCCATTAATGTTAAGAATATTTGTCTTTTCGGTTGTCTAGAAGTAGAGATTGAGTACTAAGAAACATTACTTTGAAATCACCCAGGTTAACAATAAAAGGCTTAAAAGTTACTAAACCTAACAAAATTGTATGTATAACTTTTTNTGAGACAACATCAACTTCTTCTTTTTTGTTTTTATGTTTTTATTTTCTTTCCAATTTCCATGCGTCCAAATTGGAGCGTCGCTTGTTGACGTGTCCATAATTTTAGACCGGCAAATCGGGGCAGATGTTCTCTGTTTGTCTTTTTCTCTCTACATAAAAGTAATTTCTTTATACAATTTTCATTATTAGAGTTACTTTAGTTTTATTTACACGATTAACAACTGTAGTGTAATTGCAATTACATTTCAAATTTAAAATTGTGGGTATAGATTGATCCACTCATTATCCTTAAAAGAAATTGTAATTGAGTGACTGACTTTGTTTATCCAGAGTTAAATTGACCATTTCCTTAAAAAGAACTACAAATTAGCTAATTACATTATTAAACATAAGCTCGCATTAAGGAATTTGATGAAATAATATATGATCAAGACGAAAGACTTTAGTATATTAGAAAACTATTAAATATGACTTTGAAAACTGACCAAATTCAATACGGAATTGAAGTCTACTTAGTGGGCCATTTGGATATAATATTTGCGAAATTCCGAAAACATATTTTTTTAAAATTCTGAAAAAAGTGAATCTTTTTATGGACAAAATGTCCCTTAATGTTAAGAATATTTGTCTTTTCGGTTGTCTAGAAGTAGAGATTGAGTACTAAGAAACATTACGATGAAATCACCCAGGTTAACAATAAAAGGCTTAAAAGTTACTAAACCTAACAAAATTGTATGTATAACTTTTACTTGTTTAGATTAAAATTCTTTTCTCGAAGTAATATATTCTTTATTTTTCAAGGTTTCTTCTTTCTGAAATTTCTGAGCAACGGCAAAGAGAGTATGTTTTTAATGGTTTCAACTTTTCAATTAACTTCACCATTTTTAATCTAAAAGATAGATGCACGCGCAAGTTAAACTTAAATTTAAAATTAAATTTGAAATTTAATAATTTCAAAGTGCAATAAATTCAATAATAAAAACGTTAAAAGTTAAAGTTACTAAATACAAATTCTTGTTCTACCCCTATAGAAGGTGGAGGTTGGGGAGGGGAACACTCATTGTTGTATGTTGGGACTAGGGGTGTACATGGACCGGGTTGGCTCAATTTTTATCAAAACCAAACCAAACCAATTATATCGGTTTGGATTGGTTCGGTTTTGTCGGATTTTTTCGGGGTTTTGTTACTTAAATATTATTTCAATCTTACTTTGTTAAATTTTTGATAAGTAAATATATGTTTAGTAAATAATTAAAAATTTGACAAACATATTATCTATTAAAATATTTTTATGGGAGAATTTACTTAGTAACACATGATAGTTATCTTTTTAGTCGTCTGACAATAATTTTTTTGTTGATATACACTTTTATGGTTAATCAAATTTAGTAATTAAACATAAAAATCAATACGATACCTAAATAATAATAATCACTTCAAATTCGAAAAAGATATAAAAATTTAATAGATCTTGACATATGAATATGGAAGAACAAAGAGATTGACGCATTTCAGTAGCACTTGATAAGAAAGTGATCATACAACCCATTATTTAAGATTAATAAATATGGAGGTATTTCATATTCTATTAAATATTATATCACGTAAGAGAATCACAAATATTTCTAGACATTTTAAAAGAAAATACTATATAAAATCTTAAAAATATATATATAAATTATATATTTATATGTCGGTTTGGTTTGAGTTTTTTTACTCAATACCAAACCAAATCAAACCAAATCTATACGGGTTTTTTAATCGGTTTGGTTTGACTTTTCGCTTTGGTGTAATTTTCCGATTCGGTTTGTATACCCCTAGTTGGAACTATTTGTATATGAAAATAACAAGCACGATCACGGGAATTTCACCCATCCTTAGCAACTTCATAGAATACACATAAACATTAATTAAAGCTTTTGGTGGTTGCATTTAAAGCTTTGTTTTTTTTGGTGGCCTAGCTCCTTGTCACTAGGGGTATTACTTTTTACGAGTATATACCAAAAAATGAATTCTTTACTAATTCAATTAGTAATTNTTTTTATCAAAACCAAACCAAACCAATTATATCGGTTTGGATTGGTTCGGTTTTGTCGGATTTTTTCGGGGTTTTGTTACTTAAATATTATTTCAATCTTACTTTGTTAAATTTTTTATAAGTAAATATATGTTTAGTAAATAATTAAAAATTTGACAAACATATTATCTATTAAAATATTTTTATGGGAGAATTTACTTAGTAACACATGATAGTTATCTTTTTAGTCGTCTGACAATAATTTTTTTGTTGATGTACACTTTTATGGTTAATCAAATTTAGTAATTAAACATAAAAATCAATACGATACCTAAATAATAATAATCACTTCAAATTCGAAAAAGATATAAAAATTTAATAGATCTTGACATATGAATATGGAAAAACAAAGAGATTGACGCATTTCAGTAGCACTTGATAAGAAAGTGATCATACAACCCATTATTTAAGATTAATAAATATGGAGGTATTTCATATTCTATTAAATATTATATCACGTAAGAGAATCACAAATATTTCTAGA
Organism: Nicotiana otophora; assembly: GCA_000715115.1. Classification (NCBI taxonomy): domain Eukaryota; kingdom Viridiplantae; phylum Streptophyta; class Magnoliopsida; order Solanales; family Solanaceae; genus Nicotiana; species Nicotiana otophora. Next base: position 3,828 of record AWOL01S0000235.1, on the reverse strand, counting down.
CATTTTAAAAGAAAATACTATATAAAATCTTAAAAATATATATATATATAAATTATATATTTATATGTCGGTTTGGTTTGAGTTTTTTTACTCAATATCAAACCAAATCTAGTCGGGTTTTTTAATCGATTTGGTTTGACTTTTCACTTTGGTGCAATTTTCCGGTTCGGTTTGTATACCCCTAATTGGAACTATTTGTATATGAAAATAACAAGTACGATCACGGGAATTTCACCCATCCTTAGCAACTTCATAGAATACACATAAACATTAATTAAAGCTTTTGGTGGTTGCATTTAAAGCTTTTGTTTTTTTGGTGGCCTAGCTCCTTGTCACTAGGGGTATTACTTTTTACGAGTATATACCAAAAAATGAATTCTTTACTAATTCAATTAGTAATTAGTTGACTCTCAGCGTCAAGTACATTTAATTTTCAACTTCTTTTGAGAAAAAAAGGAAACTTACCTTTATTAATAAAGATAAGAATATAAGCGAGATCTCTAACCGGATGAGATAAAAAATATTTTCACGTGTTACTCAATTAGATATTTAAAAAGTTATTTACTACTAAGTTTTCAATCCAAAAGAGATAAACTTTTCCACTCATTTTCTTTGAATATTTATATTTTTAAAATCTCTTTCTAAATAAATGGTTAATTTTTTAAATGAAACTCAAAATTGACAGAACATATTACAATTTTTTATACAGCGAAAGGTATAATGACAGATTAATAGATATAGAAGGATGACTAAATATCAACTAATAAAAGTACTAATATTGCCTAAAACAATTATTTTACAAAACAAACTAACAATGCTACAATGTTAGCATACGAAAGATTTTTTCTCACACCAAATATTTATATCGAAACAATAAATTAATGCAAACATATATGTTTTATATTTTGTTTATGTGCTTTTAATATTTAATCATGATTAAGTAATACATACATATTTATACTTTAATTGTAAATTTTCCGCGAGTATACTATTGAGACGTATGTATGTAGCTTATACGTCTCTGTCAAAACCAAATTCCTCTACGTATGCATGCAACTGAAGTGCTGATATTTTTTTCTTTCTTTATGTTTTTACTTTTTTGAGGAGACAAAGTTAGGTGAAATATCTTTATCAAATTTTGTCAGCCAACTAAGGATGTATGATTTTCAATTCCTATGAATCAATAGAATTTAACATATAGTATATGTTACTCCTAGTTTCTTTTCTTTTCTTTTTTCGTTTATCATGTGCCTAAAAGAATTTGCAAAATGAACTATTCCTTATCTCATTTTTTTTGAAAATGAACATTCCTCAAAATATTAGTGTAAAAATATTTTCCTAAATGTAGTATATTCTTGTTGTTATACAGTTTTGCCCACTCTCGAATTTTTCAATTAAGAAGAATAATTTGGTGATGTTTAATTTCTACTAATAATAATAAGGGAATTACTTCGGGATTCACTCTTGAAATATAATCGTCGCTTTTACTGTTGACGCCTTAAATTTGGCTTAAAACTTATGGAACAAGGAGTTTAAAATATGTTCCGATAGAACGAGAATTCTTCTTTCATTCTAATAAAAACGATACTTCTTTGGGGAAAAGAACTTGAATTAGGTTATTTTAGAAGTTCTCATTTTTCTATTAGAGATGTAGTATGTCATTTTCTATTCCAAAATATCTCAAATACTTGAAGGGACTGCTAACATGAAGAGATTAGGAAATTTCCTTCTCTATCTTTAGTGATCACTTTTCTTTTTCGACCAAGTTCTGAGTTCGTTTTACTTTTCCTGTTGGCAAATCAGCAAAGTAGATTCTATTGACAACTGTATTTTTCAACACAAACTGAAAATAGTAAATACCACTCGAGTAGACACAGAAGGACTAAATGCGTTTATTATCTAGTCTTATAGTAGAACATATGAGATGATTAATAGAGTCTTCAACTTTTTAAAAGCAAAGTAAAAAAGGAGCAAATTTGTCCACTATTAGGCCCTTGTTGAAATGCACATTGTGGAATTTTAAAAGCTAAAGAATAGTACTAGTATAGCAAAATTAGAGTAAGTCAAGTTTGAACTTTTCTACAAGTCACAATAGCAACGGTAATCAATGCTATTCTCTGAGGGTCCAATACATCAGCTTTTTTTTTAAATCAAATTACAGAATGAGAGTGATATTAGAATAGAACCAGCAACTGATATGGTGAATATGGAGGCCTTTTCAAAGGAGAAAATGAGTAAGAATCATCAACTGGTAATTGGTTTGAACGCGCTATTTTGCTGATATGTAGATGACTTATTGGGATAATCTTTTATGTAACACTTCAGGAAAAATGTAATGTTGCTGTCACACCAGAAGTTGATAGTATTTACCGAGTTCTAAATCCAGCGAAAGATTTATGGATACCTGAGACAGGCTGTTGGGACACATATAGTGCTTGAGCTCATAAGCAAACCGAACGAGATCCCAACTAAGCATCTTTAAGGAATGGTACAGTCTCCTTTTGATACTTTTTGATAGCTTCAATTACCTTTGTTGGAAATGATTCATCTTCAGGATAATAAGCAATAGGATCAGATAATAGAGGTTCTGAAACGTTCAGCACACCTTCAAGAGTCGCGTGCAGACAATAGGCTGCATATGTAACATGGTATCCACCTTCTTGGACGATCAGGAGCCGTCCATTGCTATACTTATCAGCCATGCCACGAATTGTCCGCCCAATATCTCTGTAACCCTCCATCGTCAAGCATTGCCTTCCATTTGGATCAAACTGAAAATTCAAGCAGAGTTGAAGAAGTTTCTTGAGTTAGCATAATATGATAGCTCTATAAACTAAACAATCCACCACTCACCCTGATTTATTACCATGACATAAATAAACGTGATTATTTGCATCTCTAAAGAGTTAACATTAAATGCATAGAACTTTAGGAACTGACATTCCTATCTTGAGTTTGACATGCTGTAGTAATATAAATGCGTTAATGCTAACTAACATCAACTATGAAAGAAACATAGATGATAGATTCAGTTTTCAGCCTTCTGCATCGGGGGTCATAGAGTTCAAGTCAAAGGAACCGTTGAAGTATGACCAACAGGTGAATGAAAAAAGAAAAGTTGGTGGATCAGCTGGAGTTGATGGTTTGGTTCTGTTGATGAAAGTCTAAGGCAATTAGGCAGAAAGCATATTCACAGGAGAGAAAAACCAGCTGCTGATTTATCATCCAATATATTAGGGCCAGGATGAGAAAAATAAGGATAGCTAAGAGACTGTAGCCTCCAACTCCAAGCAAAGGATAACTAATCAAGCATCAAGAATGGGCAGAAGACGTCTAACACTAGACGTAATTATACCTGCATTGCATGTTATGGGATTTCCCTCATATTACAAACTCTGACTACTCGTTTCTTGATAAATAACTCTTCTGAGTGCTCCGATGAGGAGTTTCCAACTTTCCTATGAAGAAAAGCATAAGATATGCTCAACAACACTGTAGTTTGTCTACACCCAAAATTACGCCAAAATAAGAAAGTTTAATGCAGCTTCCTGTAGAATATCCTGCAGCCTCCTAGCTGATTTAGTACATGATAAAATTCGAGAACAGAATAGTAATCTAAAACCGCTAAAGCAAACTAGTTGACTGTTCTCAAAAACGTTGCTCACATGTTATGCACATTTGACATTTGGACTCAAACAGAATTCAACTTTGTCAAAATGAGTATTGAAACAGCTAATCTGCAGTTCTAAGCATCTAAGTAGAGTGCTTGTGTAATTGAGGTTAAGGAACCTTTAACCGCCTGCCACCCAAGCTCCTATGTCTGAAGAA
>AWOL01S0000234.1:214197-238680 GCA_000715115.1 Nicotiana otophora | reverse complement strand
GATTAGTTTTCAAGTTCTCAGGACCCTCCTGGATAATGGGAATAAGTTTTGAGTTCTCAGGACCCTCCTAGATAATGGGATTAGTTTTCAAGTTCTTAGGACCCTCCTGGATAATGGGATTTAGGTTTTATGTTCTCAGGACCCTCTTGGATAATGGGATTAGGTTTCAAGTTCTCAAGACCCTCCTGGATAATGGGAATAAGTTTTGAGTTCTCAGGACCCTCCTGGATAATGGGATTAGTNGAAAAAAAGCACAAAAAAAGCAACAAAAACAAAAAAACTTTTGGTTTGGAACTACGTTAGACCTGATTCCTTTTAAGGATATATAGGCAGCCTTACTCTAAGGTTCGGTCCCATCAAATAAATATTCAAAATTCCCCAAACTCAAAAACACTGGGGCAGAAGTTTTAGTTTTGCAAAAGGTCTGATTCCAAAAGTTGTAATTTTGAACCCTTTCATCTTAAGTCATGTTGAGCCTTATACCACCTTTTCTTTCTAACCCTTTCCAAAAACCAACACTACAGTCCAAAGAAAGACCTTTCGATCAATCTTTGAGGATGCCAAGTCAAGTGAGATAGAGGTATGATTTCCATCATGGGTAACACTTTGTTCATTGGGCACAGGGACAATAAATAAAATGAGAGAGTCTTATTGGTGAAAACCCTCACGGGCACCGTAAGGCGATGGTGAGCTGAGGGAAAATTTAAAATAAGAAAGTTTTATTGGTGAAAACCCTCACGGGCACCGTAAGGCTGTGGTGAGTTGAGAGATGAACAAATGAGAGAGGCTTGTTGGTGAAAACCCTTCGGGGCACTAGAAGTCGAAAGAGGTTGGTGACTTTACAGAAAAGTTGGATCATTGAAAGTCCGGTTTTTGCATTATGAAGACATGACATGAACTAAAAATGTGATTGGTTGGATGGGTTAGGTTGATCAATCCGAAATGCATGTCATGATCATTGGAGCCAGCTGCTTCACTCAGATAAGTCTCTTTTCCATTCTTCTTCAAATAGTCATCTTGGTTCAAGATTTTCCTTTTTATTCCTAATTCTCAAAGTCACCTCGCTTTGTTTTCTTTTGGGTCTGATTTTCTGAATCTCTTTCAAGTTAGTCTTTGTTAAACAAGCCAGAAAGGACTTCAAAGCCTACTACCGGCTTCTTGATTGCAAAAGGCAAAGTTAGGCCAAAAGCACATCGCAAGTGACATGATTTGGAAGGAGAAATGTGGTGGCGACTGAAGTTCAGGTGATCAAGTGAATCTTGAATTTTGAGGAAATACAAAGGTTCAACAATTGTTAGAATGAAAACACAATACAACAAGTGAGTGTAAGGGATTCAGGTCATTCAGGGGTTTTGGTGGTCAAGGTTCGATCAGAAGGTCAAATTATTCATTGTTAGCCTGAAGCAGCTAATCAGAATGAAACATTGCAGTGGTAGAAGCGGACACCTTCAGCAACGATGCCACAAACTAACCACCACATTTTCAAACTCACAAAATTTCCTTTGATTAAAACAGGGACAGGAAATTTAGTCATTCGTGTGGATCCTCCATGAGGAAAGTATAGTTCAGGGGCAAGGAATTTTGTTATATCTGCAAGGATCCTCTAGGAAGAGAGCATGGCTCAGGTAAGTGCATTTTTAGTTCTCAGGATCCTCCTGGATAATGGGAATAAGTTTTGAGTTCTCAAGACCCTTCTGGATAATGGGATTAGTTTTCAAGTTCTCAGGACCTTCCTGGATAATGGGATTTAGGTTTTATGTTCTCAGGACCCTCTTGGATAATGGGATTAGGTTTCAAGTTCTCAAGACCCTCCTGGATAATGGGAATAAGTTTTGAGTTCTCAAGACCCTTCTGGATAATGGGATTAGTTTTCAAGTTCTCAGGACCTTCCTGGATAATGGGATTTAGGTTTTATGTTCTCAGGACCCTCTTGGATAATGGGATTAGGTTTCAAGTTCTCAAGACCCTCCTGGATAATGGGAATAAGTTTTGAGTTCTCAGGACCCTCCTGGATAATGGGATTAGTTTTCAAGTTCTCAGGACCCTCCTGGATAATGGGATTTAGGTTTTATGTTCTCATGACCCTCCCGGATAGTGGGAATAGGTTTTAAGTTTTCAGGACCCTCTTGGATAATGGGATTTAGGTTTAATGTTCTCAGGACCCTCCTGGATAATGAGAATAGGTTTTAAGTTTTCAGGACCCTCCTGAAAAATGAGATTAGTTTTCAAGTTCTCATGATCCTCCTGGATAATGGGAATAGGTTTTGAGTTCTCAGGCCCCTCCTGGATAATGGGATTAGCTTTCAAGTTCTCAGGACCTTCCTGGATAATGATATTTGATTTTAAGTTTTCAGGACCCTCCTGGAAAATGGGATTCAACTAACACTCACAAATGTTCCTGGTACAAACTGGGGCAGAAAATTTTCTTTGTTTTGTCTATTTTGTTGTGATTGCAGGCACCCACCTGAAGAGCGAGGGAATTCTTTTCAAAGTTATTTCAAGCTCAAGTCAGTAGCAGGCGCCCACCTGGAGAACGAGGGAATTCTTTTCAGAGTCATTTCAAATTTAAAGTCAGCAACAGGTACCCACCTGGAGAACGAGGGAATTCTTTTCAGAGTCATTTCAAATTTAAAGTCAGCAACAGGTACCCACCTGGAGAACGAGGGAATTCTTTTCACAGTTATTTCAAAGTTCAAGTCAGTAGCAGGCACCCACCTGGAGAATGAGGGAATTCATTTCAGAGTTGTTTCAAAGTTTAAGTTAGTAGTAGGCGTCCACCTGGAGAATGAGGAAAGTCATTTCACAATCTAGTTTTCAAATTCAAGTTGGAGAAGCATCAGGAGCCCGCCTGAAGAACATGGTCAACTTTCAATTTTCAAGTTCGAGAAGCATCAGGGGCCCGCCTGAAGAACAGGGTCAACTTTCAATTTTCAAGTTCGAGAAGCATCAGGGGCCCGCCTGAAGAACAGGGTCAACTTTCAATTTTCAAGTTCGAGAAGCATCAAGAGCCCGCCTGGAGAACAGGGTCAACTTTTAATTTTCAAGTTCGAGAAGCATCAGGAGCCCGCCTGAAGAATAGGGTCAACTTTCAATCTTCAAGTTCGAGAAGTATAAGGAGCCCGCCTGAAGAACAGGGTCAACTTCTAGTTTTCTTCAAATTCAAGTAAGCGGGATGCCCACCTAAAGAATAGGGTGAATTTTCAGTTTCATGGTGAAGGATAAAGTAAAGATTCAAGGAAGAATCGAGACAAGAAGTAGATAAGATCTTGTATTTTTCTTTTATTTTGATGTAATATTTCCTTTTATTTTTTATGTAATGGCAGGAACCGCAGACCAGAACCTCGACAACACCTCAATCGGCTCTCCACCTCGGTATACTCCATCGCTCTTCTCACTTCTGAACTACACGTGGCCTGATTACTTTATAGCCAAGGATATGTAGGCAGCTCAGATACCAGGGCTCGGTCACAATCTTTTTATCCATCTCTACCTTCTTTTGAATAAGTGTTGGGTCAGAACTCAATTACGTTGCTTACTTATTTCTTTGCTCGAAAATACTTTGTGTTTCCAAGCAAAGAGGGGCAACTGTAAGCACGTACTTTTTGACCCGTCACGTTTTTGAGCTATTTTTAGTGTTTAAAATATTTATTTAACTTAAATTTTAATTTTTATGGAGTTTTAGTCAACTTTTACTTCAAATTACAATTTAAAAACACAAAAATGTTTTTCATTTTATCTTATCATAAATTTTCATTTTTATTAAGGTCAATAGTATTTTTATATAATAGTGTTATCTTGATTTTACCATGATTGTTATATTTTTATCTCCTTTTAAATTAAGTTTTAAAATACAAAAAATAATTTTACTTTTATGATGTTTTTCATCTTATTACATATTTATATTAGCATTTTTGTAGGAATATTATTTTAATATTTGTTGTGCTTTTAGCCTATTTTCCACTACTATTATCTTAAGAGTAATATTTGAAAATACCAAAAATAGTTTCACAATATAATATTATTTATTTTAATTAATTAGAATTAGTTTTGTATTTTTATAGTATAGCTTTTAAATTATTTGTAGAAGAAGGATTAAGATTTTGGGTTGGAATTTGGCCCAAATTCGGGTAGCCCAATCCCATGACCCGCCCCATATCCCTACTAAATCTTAGCCTTCCATCCCAACTTAATCCAATGGCCATAACTAATTCTCCAAGCCATATAAAAACCCATTTATAACATTTTACACCCAAACCCTAACCCTAAAGACAGCCGCCCATCCCAATCCCTTTCAACGACATTGTCGCCTCTCCAACTCGCCGGAATCGGGTGAGTTCGCCCATACGAGTCACTGGTCCCCTCCCCTCATCTCTCTCTCTACGTGGCATAACGACCTCTGATAGAATATTCTCGTCTTCACCTCATCTCACGCGCGTTTGATTTCTGTGGACGAATCTCGGGTAAATGGGAGCGATTGGATGTGAGAAATCACATCCACGCCTTCCATTTGTCCGGTTTTTGTTCTATGTAAGAAATTTTCCTGGATTTTCGGAAGGGAAGGGGGATTTTTGGTGTGACTTGGAGGTCAAGGAGAAGCTTCTAGAGTGGGTATATAATCCAAGTTTTCAGACAGAAAAAGAGGAGGAAGAAGGCTAGGGTTTTTGGGAATTTTTGAGGGTTCTTCCTTCTAATATTCAGTGGGTTCGCATATAAAATTTTGCGAGTTCTCTTTTAGTCTTTCTTTTTGATTTTCTAAACAGAAAACACAAAATAGCTCAAAATATCAATTAGAAACTCTTGATTTTCTAATATATATATATATATATATATATATTCGCTTCTGATTTGTTTATCAAAAATGGAGTTTAGCTGAGGTCCGTCGACTGCTCGTGAGGTTCTTGTTCATGGTGTCAAATCCATTTTTATCGCTATTTTTCTTGTTTGCTATTGGACGCACAAATTTCGATGCCAGATTTTCTTGTAATAGCTTTTGAACAAGGTTAATCAAGAGTTTAATTTAGATGGAGTTTGATTGAGGTTTGCCGTTGAGTTGAAATTGTCGTTCGTGGTCGGCTCGTGGTTCCTGATTTGCTTGTCACGGTTTCATTCACTGCTGGTCGAGTTCTTTGCTCGATTTTCCTGTTTGTATCTCATCCAGACAGAAGCTTTAATTGAAATCCTCTTTAAGGTTCATTCTCTTTCCCTTGCTTTTGTTTTGATGTTGATCAAAGTGTGATAAGAGTCGGGGTGTGATTAGTTCAGAATATGTTTAAGAGCTTGTTTAGATGGAACTGATTTGATTTGAATGTTTGAGGTTGAATTTATATTTCCATATATTCTGAGTGTCATTCTTATTCCATCCTGTTTTGTTCTGTAACGAGTTGGTCAGATTTCGTGATTACTGATTAAAGCTCAGAAAAATCTAATGCTTTCAATCGTGGAGTTTCTTATTAAAAAAACATTTCTAACTCTCTTGCTGAGTGTCCAATAGTCCATTTTTTTTTATCAAAACGTTAGAATTCGATTCCTGTGATGTTCATGAGTCTACCTTGGTTGTCTAGTGTTGAACTTAACAGTTTCGAGTATGAAGACTGAATTTGAGTTTGTTGTCGATTTTCAATTGAATCTGCTCTCATCATAAGGATGCTTTGTGTCATATGTTTGCTCTTATTGAGATTACGTGCAAGTAATTGATATCAGTTGAAAACACTTAAGAGTTCAGGTGCGAGTCGAATATCTAGTTTCCCGGGAATTCATTGAAATCATATGGTTGATCTTCTGCTACGTTCAACTTAATTTGTTCAATTAGCTCATCATTTTTTGTTATAAATTTGGCTAGTTTCGAGTTTAATTGAGTTGGAATTGTGGTATCGTGCTTCAAATTCTTTATAAGGGTCACTGTTAAATGGTTAATTGCACGGATTACGTTCTCATGAATTGCTAATGAATTTTCTTCTCGAGTTGATGTATTTGACATGTTTCTGATGACAGTTTGGCTATAACCTTGATGCTATTTGTGTTTGAGAAATTTGTTTAGTTCAAATAATGGAAGTCAAAAGGAGTATTGGTGTTGTGAATGGTCCGTTCTGACGTGTTTGATTTGAATTCAATTGTTTGTTTATTTCTGTAAGACTAATGAGAGGCTGCATGATACTAATTGGAGCTTGCAAGTGAACTTGAGAAATTAACAGTTATGAAGATAAAAGGGAACAAAGGTAAAGGAGAGGTTAGATAGCATGATAACCCAAGGAAAAGAAGGGGTCTAGATGGGTTTTAAGCTCTTATCACACTTTGATCCACCACTTTTTGTCTTGATTTTATTGTCGTGTTTGTTCTGTCGAGTTACTATTTTCTCTCTTTTCTTTTATGTGTTGACTGCTATCTTTGTGAGTAGATAATTTGAATGAGTTAATTTTGAATGTTTTTCGGGGAATGGGGAAAGGACAAGCCCATTAGAGCCCATTAAACTGTCTACATGCTTTAGGATTGGGCTCGGTCTAACAAATGAATTTAATTGTTAAGAAAAAATGAGCATGAATTGAATTCTCCTGTTATTTAGCTTTCTTTTATTTCTTTCCATTATCCATTAGTGGCATATTTAGGCCGACCACACTTGGGTAGGCAAATATTAAGTTGTTTATTTGTTTTTGTTTTTCGAGGCTAGAGGTCATCCCCTTAGTTATTATAATTTTATCAGGGGAATACCTCGAAGCACATGTAATCGAAGACTAAAGGCGGACGTCCTTCGAGGAAGCATTAGTATAGGCTAGCTTAGGACTTTTAATTCATTTCTTTTCTTTTTTAGGTAGGGGACAACCTTGAACCTCTTTGTATTTGTTTTCTTTGTGTGTTATGCCTCAATTAGAATATTCTTAAAAGCCAATTTGATTAAGTATGCAACCGTACTAATTACGGGACTCAGAAAATGCCTAACACCTTCTCCTCGAGTCAAATAAACCCCCTTACCTGAATCTCTGGTGCAAACTGGTTTAAGAGTCAAATGTGTTTTGAAAGGAAATTGTTATTAAAAAGAATGGTGGCCTGGCACACCGAAATCAAATGTCAGGTGGCGACTCTGAAAATCCTTTAAAATACCAATTTTGTCACTTTTCGATTTCGAAAACCCTTTTTGATCTTTACAATTTTTGTTTTTTAATTTTAAGAGGGTTAGTGAAGTAAAAAAAAGGGGTGTGACAGATATTCGAGGGTGACGCCCCCCAGTATTAGAGGTTGATCAGATAGAGAAGCCTCGGATACTGATGATGCAACATTTAACACCGAACCGCTGTTCTAAGTTACCTACAATTGTTAGGTTTGAAGCATCAAAAAGAGAAATGAATGGGGGTCGTACCTAAGCAGTAGTAGCGCTTTTAGGTGAGTTACATTCCAATTGTTAGGCCCGATAGCCTTGGTGCTTCCTAACGGGCCTGTCAAAGTCATGTTTTGTCATGACCCTTGATTATTTCGACCTTGATCATTTCTTTTTTCGTTTGTCACATGGTTCCGACGATTCTCCGATATTTGTTTTATGGCCGATATTGATCCCTGCTTGACCCTGGCATGCGATCGGTGTCTCTCTTTGTTCTTTCGAGGTTCTTGGCTGGATAAATAGGCTCTAAAGGGACTCCGAACTGACCATCTTCGACTCTGATTTTCGATTGATACCTATTGTGCACATCGGCCCATATAGTGGTAGGGTATTCTATTATGTTGTGCTTCAATTGTCGTGAAGACATTGAGCTTCGTTCGTTCAGTCCTTGAGTGAAAGCTTGAACAACCCAATCGTCTGTGACCTGTGGTAGACCATTCGCTTTATTTCGAAACGAGATACGAACTCCCTTAGCATCTTGTTATCTTTTTGCCTTACCTTGAAAAGGTCCGACTTCCTGGTCTCGACCTTTATGGCTCTGGCATGTGCTTTTACGAAAGAATCTGCAAGCATAGCAAAAGAATCGATAGAGTTAGGTGGTAAATTATAATACCATACCATTGCCCCCTTTGATAGGGTTTCCCCGAACTTCTTCAATAATATGGATTCGATGTTGTCATCTTCTAGATCGTTCCCTTTAATGGCACATGTATCAAGAGGTGACATATTTATTGGGGTCGGTCGTCCCATTATATTTAGAAATTTGAGGCATGCAGAACTTCTTGGGGATCGGTTTAGGAGCCACGCTCGGGAGGAAAGGCTTTTGTACGAATTGTTTGAAATCCAAGGCCTTCAATACCAGTGGTGCCCCCGGGATCTGATCAACTCTGGAGTTATAAGTTTCTATTTTTTTGTCGTTTTCTTCAATCCTCTTTTCTCCTGACTCAATTCGTTTTGTTAGTTCTTCGAGCATCCTAATAATTTCGGGATTAGTCCCCGATTCTTGTTCATTCGATCTTACTACAGTTGGCCCTGTTTTGTGGGTGATTTCTCGGGGTGGACCGGGATCAGCCCTGCTTGGTGCCTGGGTTTGCTCTGCAACTGAGCTATTGCTACCTTTTAGGCTTGCAACATTTCAAAAATCATATGCAGGCTGATCCCATCTTCTCCAACATTTTAGGTATTTCGAACTGCAGATCGAGTTCCACCATGAATGCTGATTTCAGGGTCGGAACGTTGGTCTGCCTTTATGGCCACATGTGAACTAACATCAATTGTGAATTAACGTCAATTGGATATGCGGCTCGAGTTCCAACAGGATCGACGAGTGGCCTTTCATCCCGATCATCAGGTTGTTGTTCTCATCTTGAAGGCCAGCTTCATTGTCGATAGGTAGGGCCATTAATTGAGAGTTTGTCGTTTTTAACCGAAAATCAAAGACACTTCCAAGAGTAAGTGTAAAATAGTGTGTTTTGCAGAGATTCGTACCAAATAACCACTGTTATCCTCAGCCCCACGGTGGGCGCCAAAGTGTTTACCCGAAAAACGGATAGAGTTGAATTTATACGTGATTCTAAGGATACGTGGTATAACTTGGTACAAATCGGAAAAATAAGTAGAAATATATCGAATATTGACTGTAAAAAGGAATGAATACAAACCCAAATTGAGTAGAGAATGATTTATAAATGAACAAGATGAATCAATGTCCAAAGCCCGAAAAAGGATAATCTTTACTATATATGTGTAAATCTCAATAATCTTTGAAATGTGAGAGTGTATCAATGTATGGATGTCCCCCTCCAGAAATGATAGCCACTCTTAATATAATGGAAAAATTATACTTTGGATATAATTTAAAATACATAGTGGGTAACCCATGATAGATTAGTTAATTAGATTTACCTTAATTCCCGCCGAGATTCTCTCCCCTAGTGCGGCTACAACGACTCTTTGTCTCTTGACTCGATCTTGGTCGGTCTTGGTATTGGTCGGTCTCTGGGTCTCGAGCTCGATATTGACTCGAGCTCGGTATTGATCGGTCTCTGGATCTTGAGCTCGATAACACAACTTCACATCATAGCTCGATATTGACTCGAGATCAGTATTGATCGGTCTAGATCTTGAGCTCGATAACCCGGCTTCACATCTCATCTCGATATTATAATGACGATCTTCGGTCCATCATGTTCCAATCTTGACTAATTACACGAAGGGCAAACTCCATTTTGACCGTATACAAGTATTATTGTAAATGATAATAGCATGAGCCGTAGAATCAGTCACAAACATAAAACCATTGTACTTGTTACAGAACATGAACAAAGTCACCAGCTTTGTACCGTGCTTTGAAATCTAATTAAGTAATTAAATCTCTGCCATGAATTGACCACACAATTCAATATGGTTTATGTAATGTATTCAAGAACTAAAGAAATTAAATTGGAGTTTTATTGCTAAATTGGAAAATTTACAAGCAATAATACAACTCAAAGATTACAACCAGTAACTAAGAACTAGAAGGAACTCCATCGATATCTTTAAGCATACCTTAAATAAGAAAGAATTGAATGAGGATGAGAAGAGAGAAGGAAAGAGATCGAGAGAAGAAAAGTCAAGGGAGAGATAGGCAGAAAGAGAAGGGAGAGACTTAGGATAGGAAAGATTGAGAGAAGGGGGAATTCTTCATATTTTCATTTTTCGTCCTTCACTGCTGCAGTTCGGACTATTTATAGGCTGGTGCTAAACTTATTTCTCAACTAATTTCACTAACAACTAACTAATTTTGATTTCTCAAGTACTATTTCTCCTGTACATAACAGTTTAGAGCAAGCAAAAAGTCTTATGGTCAAATTTCTTTATGTTATTTTAGCTTGTAGCCAAACATAAGAGGGAGTGAATTGTGTCTTGTTCAAATTTTCGCATGTTAGTTCTTTAACCTAAGTATTTCAAACAAAACGTCCTTGCTCAAGGAAGTAAAAACTACGACCTAACCTCGTAGAGTTTGCCTCAAATTTTATTAACTTTAAAGAGCGATTTTAGTTGACAACTTAATAACCAAAGGGGCTAACTATAGTATCTTAAACCCTACAAGCAACCCAACTGTAGCTACCTCTTTTCAGACTATAAACTCTAGCATAGAACTAAACAAACTTTTCAAAATTGTTCAGCTATGATTACACTTCTCAATAAGCAAAATAGGTTACAATTAAAGAAAAATGACTCAACCCTAAACAACTAAAACGTTTGAGTAGCTTCGTCTTCTGGAACTGGTTCTTCAGTTAAATAACTTGAATTTCTAAAAGCACCTCTTCTTATGAATTGCTATTTACCTTGAGTAATTCGTTGAAACTGCGAGAATAGTGTTAGAAACATTAACTTTAAATAACATCAATATTATGCTTTATATGGGAATAGGGTTGGTCGAAAACTTCTTTAATTAATGATCAAAAACCTAGAATAATTTAGTTAAGGAAAATATTAGATTTCCTTATTTGTTTTTAACTCCACACACCTTTAAATTTTTCTACACGCTTTTTCTTTTATGTAAGTGTAATACATTAATGAAATCTTATTGACCATAAATTCCTCCTATCAAAGTAATGCTTGTAGCCTACGAAATAAATCCTTTAAGAAATTCGATTTGCATTAGGAATCAACTTTTAACTTCTTATAGCAGATTTCAAGAGACTTGGTTCTTTTATAATTGTTTGTTAATCATCAAAACTAATATAAGTTGTAACTCTTTCATGGAACTGGATGTCAAGGGAAGAAACATAATCAATAGTGATAAGTTATAATATCCATATTTGAGAGTGAGTGTTACCAGGAGATGAAGACTTGACACATATAAGGGGTATGGAGTTTCTAGAATGATTAGTCACCATATTCAAGTCCTTACGGAGGAAAACATGGGGGCCTCTATTATAACTAACACAACCTTTTTTTTTGTAGGTACCATCATTATACAAAACGTTAACTTGAGAGCCTTTCATATAAGAATTTCTAAGGACACTGCCAGCTTTTACAAAATTATATACGATGGAACAATCTCCAATTTTTCCAGCATGTGATCTAATGAAATATTGTCCCGTGAATTCAATAGATGCAATACAAGTTTGCTCAAGAAATTGGCTCAATGCAACAGTGTTAGTAGATCCAGCAGTGGCATATATACAAGGTTATGTTGATGAGAAACTATCAGTTCTTTCCAGAATTATTCAATGGAACAGTAAGTGTAATGACCAAGAAGATGCAAGTTATTTTAGGATTGTTTGCATCAACTTATACGTCCAGTTTTGACTTGGTTCCAATATATATGTTATAAGGAGAATAAGAATCTGTTCAGTTTGGATATTTTGTTTTGCGGCTTGGAATGGTGTAACGATCCGATTGGTCATTTTGTATAATTGCGCCCCCCTTTTCATGCTTCACACATGTGTGTTTATGGTTTTATGACTTTCGGGGTTGGTTAGTTTCATTCTGGGAACCTTTTGGGTTAATATGGACCCACTACTAAAAATTCGGCAAAAACCGACCAAGGTCGACCGACCAACTTTGGTCGGTCAAAAAACCGACCAAAATTGGTCGGTTTTTCAAAAAAAAAAATTAATTTTTTTTTTACGAAACCGACCAACTTTGGTCGGTTTTTCAATTAAAATAAATAAAATTTAATATTAAAAACAACCGACCAAAATTGGTCGGTTAATTCGGCCGATCATTTAAAAAAACCGACCAATTTTGGTTGGTAATTTTACTTTTTAATAAAACCGACCAACTTTGGTCGGTTATTTTCGTGCGAAAATACAATTAAAGAGTATAAATCAAATAAAAGACAGTCTTAAAATAAAATGTACCAATGGTCTAGTGGTAGAATAGCATCCTGCCATAGTACAGACCCCGGTTCGATTCCCAGATGGTGAATCTTTTTATTACATAATTAAAATATCGACCAACTTTGGTCGGAAAAAACTGACAAACTTT
Source organism: Nicotiana otophora (assembly GCA_000715115.1). Classification (NCBI taxonomy): domain Eukaryota; kingdom Viridiplantae; phylum Streptophyta; class Magnoliopsida; order Solanales; family Solanaceae; genus Nicotiana; species Nicotiana otophora. Next base: position 226,328 of record AWOL01S0000234.1, on the reverse strand, counting down.
GGTCGGGTTTTTCTGCAATATTTTGTTTTTTGAATTTAATTAACCGACCAAAGTTGGTCTGTAATTTCCGACCAACTTTGGTCGGTATGCCTTTCCTACCATAAAAATACCGTCCACACATAGATGGTCGCGTTTTGATTGGTTTTTGGCCATTACCGACCAACGTTGGTCGGTATTTTTGGCCGATTTTTACTGGATTTCTAGTAGTGATCCTTTGATTCTTGACTTACAAGTTTAAATTAGAAATGTTGACCAAACTTTGACTTTTGTAAAAATGACCCCGAAATTATATTTGTATGGCTCCGATAGTTTCATATCGCGATTTCAGACTTGGGCGTGCGCCAAGAATTGATTTTGGAAGTCCGTAGGTTGATTTGTGTTGATTTACCGAAACTTGGCAATTTGAAGTTGAAAAGTTTGACCGTAGGTTGACCGTAGGTGAACTTTTAGCTATCGACCTCTGAATTTGATTTTGGGACTTGGAATAGGTCCATTATGGTATTTAGAACTTGTCTGCAAAATTTGGTGTCGCTTGGAGTTGATTTGATAGGATTCAGATGTTTAGTTGTAATTTTAGAAATTCTTGAATTTTACTTTGAAATTCATGCGTTCTAGTGTTCGATTCATAGTTTTTGATGTTATTTTTGTGTTTTGATCGCACGAGCAAGTTCGTGTGATGTTTTCAGAGTTGTGTGGATGTTTGGTTTGGAGCCCCGATGTAACAGCTCAACCCGCTAGTGATATTGTTCACTCTAGGCCTAGGCCCTTACGGGTTTAAAACGCGTCACTAGGGTATAAGGCTTGTTAACTTATATACCTAGCATCTCTCTTGTGTTTTGCCAATGTGAGACTCTGTCTAAAGTATGGGGTGTTACATACACCCCCTCTTATGAACTTAGCGTCCTCGCTGAAGTTTGCCCCCACCGAATAGAATTCGCCTAGACTCAGCACTAAGATTTACCTCGCCTAACCGGAATTTGCCTAAACTCAATTGAACTCTGACCCACCATCGGCAAGGCTGACACAAGAGTGGCTCTAATACCATCTGTAACAGCCCAGCCTGCTAGTAATATTATCCGCTCTGGGCCTAGGCCCTCACGGGTTTAAAACACGTCACTAGGGTATAAGGCTTGTTAACTTATATACCCAACATCCCTCTTGTGTTTTGCCGAAGTGGGACTCTATCTAAAGTCCGGGGTGTTACACCTGAGGGTTCGGATGAGTTTCAGACATGTTTCGCAATGGTTTGAACTGAAATTGGACTACTGGTGCTGCTGGTGCTCAGGTATCGCAATTGCGAGCACCAGCATCGTAATTGCAAAGGTGACAGTGGGGGCTCTGATGTCGTAATTGCGACTCCCCCTTCGTAATTGTGAAGACTGCTAGATTTTGCCTTAGTTTGCATTTGCGGACATTTGTTTGCTTTTGCGATGCCCTCCAGTTCGCAATTGTGAAGCCTCTATCACAATTGCGATGAATGCTGAGGTTGTAGGGATCGCAAATGCAAGCTTTTGTCCGCAATTATGAAGGTTTGCAAATGCGAACCTTGTATCGTAAATGCGATATCTGCAACTGGTTAAAGGGCTGGGAGACGAGATTTTTGAAAATATTCTCTCATTTTTGAATCCTAGACTCGGTAGGAGGCGATTTGGAGAGGGGACTTTCACTTACAAACCTTGGATAAGTGATTTTAATATATTTCTAATCATATTCCATCAACATATCTTAGATTTTAACATCAAAATCATGTGAATCAAGGTGAAAATTTGTGAAACTTTGTCAAGTTTTTAAAAAATAAGAAATTGAGTTTTGAGAGTCAATTTGGATTCGAATTATGAACTCGTAGGGTCATGGGTAGTCGGAATCTATCATTGGACCCGGGTTTTGATTGGGTGTGCCCCGGGTTGACCTTTTGGAAAAAATATAAAGATCTTAGCTTTATCTATTGCAATTTATTTTTCTAGCATTGTTTGATGTTTATAAGTCGATTTTGATTAGATTTGAGCCGTGTGGAGGATAATGTTAAGGGAAAAGTTGTTTCCGAGTGTTAAATTGGCCTAGTTGAGGTAAGTGTCTTGCCTAACTTTGTGTGGGGAGATTACCCCTTAGGATTGGTATTGATTGATTTAATTGTACTATTGTAATGACCCGATCGGTCGTTTTGAGAATTAGCATCACGTTCGGTGGCTTACAGTCTCGAGCAACTTTGTACTATGTATTATGACTGGCGTGTGTGGTTGAGTTCGGATTTCGTATGATTCGGGATTGATTTGAAATAAGGATTCTTATTTTAGAAGCTTAAGCGGTAAGAGTTGACCAGAGTTTGACTTTTGTGCAGACGACTCTGGTGTGGTGTTTTGATGATTCCAATAGCTTCGTATGGTGATTTTGGACTTAAGCATGCGTCCGGATTTGGAGGTTCGTAGGATAATTTGATGCATTTTGGCGAAAAATTGGAAGTTGAAGTTTTGGAAGATTGCGAGGTTTGACTGAGAGTTGACTTTGTTGGTATCAGGTTCGGATTTCGATTTCGGGAGTTAAATTAGCTCTGTTATGTCATTTTGGAGTTGTGTGCAAAATTTGGGTTCATTCCGAGTTGATTTGATATATTTCGAGACGAGTTTTAGAAGTTGTAAGATTTAAAAATTTATAAGTTCAATTCGAGGTGCGATTCATAGTTTCGAAATTGTTTGGTGTGATTTAAGCCCTCGAGTAGGTCCCTGTTATGTTACGAGACTTGTTGGTATATTAGACGGGGTCCCGAGTGGCTCGGATGGGTTTCAAACGAGTTTCGGATCGTTCGGTGCATGTTAGGTGAAGCTGGTTTGGGCAGAGATGGGCATGAGGTCGCAGAAGCGGACGTTTTTGTGCACTTGCGCAATCACAGGTGTGGTCCCCGAGCGCTGAAGCATGACTGCAAAAGCGGTTTTTTCTGTCGCAAATGCGAGGGGTGCTGGCCAAGCTGGTTTTGCAAAAGAGTGTAATTTTATCGCAAAAGCGACGTCGCAGGTGCGAGCAATGCCGGGCAGAATGTTTAAGTATCGAGGGTTTGACATTTTAATCATTTTTGGAGTTGTAGACCTCGGTTTTGGGAGATTCTAGAGGGGTTCTTCACAAGTTTGATTTGGATAAGTGTTCTTTATCTGAAATTGATTATATTTCATGATTCCACACTCATTTATATGATTAAATTAGTGAATTGAACGGAAATATTTGTAAAATCTTTCAAAATGTAAAATGACGATTTGAAGGGCGATTCGATATCGGAATTTGATAATTTTGGGATGGTTGGACTCGTATCGGAATGAGTGTTCGTATTTTATAAAATTTTATCGGGTTCCGAGGTGCGGGACTGAGGTTGACATTTTAGGTTTAGTTAAAAACTGAAGTTTTATTATCTGAAATTATTTTCTATGAGTTTTATTTATGTTATAAAATGATTTTGGCTAGATTTGAGCCGTCCGGAGGTTATTTCACTCGATAAGGTCATTTTAGAGTATCGGTTTAGCTTCGTCGAGGTAAGTATCTTACCTAACTTTGTGTTAGGGAATCACCCCTTAGGATTTGAGTCGTTTGTGCTATTTGTGTTATGTGAAAGCCGTGTACGCGAGGTGAAGAGTACGTACTCGAGCTTGTATGTGAAAAATCTATCGGTCTAAACTCTTTGGCATCTCTTATGTACTTATTTGGAATTGCTAGCACATATTATATCCTTTATTCGTCATGTCTACTATCACATGCCTTACGTGAAGTTGTCGTTACATGTCACATTCTTTACCTCTCGAGTTGCTCTTATATGCTTTATTTGGAGTTGTTACCACTTTTACCATTGCATGATTTCTTTTATTGTTGAGCTACCATTTCACACAGATACTTTCACTATTGAGGTTATTTTTAAACAATTAATTGGAATTGAAGTTATCGAAAGACATTAATCTATTTTACCCGAAGTTGTGTTTAAAGGAGGTGTTGTTCTTTGTTGATTTACTTTTTCTGTTCATGTTGTTGTTGTTTAGATTCTATACACGTTGTGTTGAGTTGTGGGCTATTTGTTGTGAAATTATTGATATTGTGGAATCTTTGGAAAGGTTGTGGCCTACGGGCACTTATGATATGATTTGATTATGTTGTGTTGTTGTGATGATAGTACACGTTAATTATTGTGTGATTGGGTTGTTGTTATTTGAAGATAAGGATGACATTTCACTATTGTTATCATACGGGGCATAAGGGTGGTATCTCACTGTTTTTGAGTGTATGGAGCGATACGGGTGGCTATTGTGTTAATGTCCTGGCGGATAGATAAGGGTGGCTATTGCACGGAGTGATAAGGGTGGCTATTACACGGAGTGATATATGTGGCTATTATATGGAGTGATACGGGTGTCTATAGGAGAGATAAGGGTGGCTAAAGATATTGTCAGGGCGGAGTGATACATGTGGCTATTATACTGAGTGATACGGGTGTCTATTAGAGAGATAAGGGTGGCAAATGTTAGGGATGATGTGTGATGGTTTGGAGACATTGTGTTGGTGAATTTTGTGTGATGGTGTGACTTTCATTGTGTTTGTTATACCCTTTCCGTGACTTGTCTTGTTGTTTCGATGAGCTATTCAATGTCCTTGTTATTACTTATGGTTTTGGGCTGCAGTAATACACTTGCACAAGCATACATTGTAGCATAACACTTATACTAGCTCACGAGTACGAAACTTGATATTTATTGATCATGCCCACGTATTCTAGTATTATCCATTTTCATGTTGCTATGGAGCCTGTGATTATGATGGACGGATTGTGATGGTGAGCCTGTGATTATGCCGTGCAGATTATGGTAGTAAGCATGTGATTGTACCAAGAAAATTGTGATTGTGAACATGTGATTATATCGGGCAGATTATGATTGTGAGCATGTGATTATGTCGGGCGGTTTGTGATTGTGATCATGTGATGATGCCGGGCGGATTGTGATTGTGAGCCTGTGACTATTGCTGGGTGGATTGTGATTTTGGCACGTGAGTTGTCCGTGCGGTTGTGATTACGAGATGTAGGCATGAGGTGCTGTGAGTATATGATGGCGAGTTGAGACCCAGGACTTGTGACTATGATATGAGGTATCACAGAGTGATTTTGTTGCAAAACTTGTGTTAGACATCTTGATAAATTGTTTGTCCTTTGTGTTTCTTATTTGGTTTTAAATGATGTTTTCCTGGTATTCTTATTGCTTTACTACCTATATGCACATGTCGACTTTGTTGCCATTTACTGATTTCTTCTTTCCATTATTAGCTTTATACTGCTATACTGCACAATTTATTTTGTCTAGTGAGTATCTTGACTGTACCTCGTCACTACTCCATCGAGGTTAGTCTTGATAATTACTAGGTGCTGACCGTGGTGTACTCATACTATACATTTGCACATTTTTTGTGTAGAGCCAGGTATTGGAGATATCAGACTCGGGCAGAGTTAGCATATTAGTCGCGAGGATTCAAGGTAGAGCTGCTTGGTCTCGCAGTCCCTTGGAGTTCTTTCCTTCTTTGTACTGCCAGCTTGTATTTGAACAATATTGTATTTCAATCCTTGAGATCATTCTATGTAACTAACTAGATTTCGTGACTCTGTATTACCAGTCTTGGGAGGTTGTTATGATTATTGCCGCGTAGGCTTATTCCGTTTTTGTCTAGGCACTTATATTAAACCATATTTTGAATTATCGTTATTAAAAATTGGCTTAATTGTTATAGAAATCGGCTTACCTAGTCTTAGAGACTAGGTTCCATCATGACATTCTACGGAGGGAAATTAGGGTCATGACAGCTATGTGAAAGCCGTGTACGCAAGGTGACGAGTGGGTACACGGATTGTATATGGTAATTGACTGGTTTAGGCTACTTAGACTCTTTCCACTCTTTAATCGAATTGTACTATCATGTTCTAAATTCTCATAGTCAATCTATTTTTACGTGTGTTAGTCTATCCTTACATGCCTTAAATCATTTCGCTAACATTGTTCCACTTTCTAATTGATGAATTTCTCTCCTGCTTAGTTGAACTTGTTGCCTCTATTAATGTTACATGTTATCTCTCCCATTGTTGATTATCATTATTTGAAGTTATTGTTCATGTTATCTCTCTCATCATTGATTACCATTATTTGAAGTTATTGTTCGTGTTATCTCTTCCATTGTTGATTGTCATTACTTGAAGTTATTGTTCATGTTATCTCTTTCCTTGTTGATTTCCATTATTTGAAGCCATTGTTACATGTTATCTCTTCCTTTGTGAGTTATCCTTATTTAATAACGCGGTTATACATTATCTCTCATTGTTGAGTTATTGGTGTTGAAGTTATAAGATCCGTTATCACGTTGAGGCGAAATTGTTATTGTTGAATCATCTTCCTTGTTGAGCATTTTTCATTTATTGTTATTGTTGATATTCTTGTACACGTTATGGTGGAGCCGTGGGCTATTGTTGTGGAAATATTGATATTGTTGATTGTTGGCAAGTTGTGATATATGGGCATTTGTGGTGTGAGTGGTTGTTGTAATGTGATATTGACATGCATGCGGCGTTATAAGGCTTGGGGTTAATATGTATGCGGCGGTATAAGATAGGACTGATATGCATGTTGCTTATAGGGGAACTACGTGAAGCCATGCAGCGTCATAAGGTGGCTAAAGTACGTGTAGCTATTTTGGGAAAACTGTTTTCAAAACCTATTTTAAATGTAAGGCTCACACGGCGGTATAAGAAAAGATTGTGATTGAGATTGTGAATTGTGAATACGAGGCGGTACCTCGGTTGTGATTCTTGATACATATACACGAGGCGGTACCTCGGTGATGATTCTTATTGTACATGAGGCGGTACCTCATTGTGATTCTTGTTGTTTATCTCATGTTGCAAAGAGTTGGTGGGAACGTTTCTGTTATTTTGTTCTTCCTTGTTCTAGCAATTGTTCTCCGTATATGATCGTTTTGGTTCTCTTTAATTTCTTCTTTATGTTATTTCCATGTTTGATTCTGGTATTAGTTCATGTTGTTAACCGTTTTGTATCAGATATTTCTCCGCTTTCCATTATTTATCCTTATTACTTTTTCATACTGCTTATTTACATCCTACTTGGTGTGGTGACTTAGCCTCGTCACTACTTTATCGAGGTTAGGTTTGATACTTACTGGGTACCATTTTGTTGTACTCATACTACGCTTCTGCACAATTTTTGTGCAGATCCAGGTACGTCTGCCTGTGCCGGATGCTAGAGTTGATTTGACTTGTTGCTTGGAGCCTTCAAGGTATACCTTCTCCACGTCCGCAGGCCTCAGAGTCACCTTCCTTTGCTTTTACTGATGTTGCATTTTTCATTCAGACAGTGATGTACTAGACACTTTAACTTACTCTATAGAGCTTATAACTTTGTTCCACCGTTCTTGGAGAGTATATTGTTGAGATTCTGTCTTTTGGAAGTTTATATGAGTTATTCAGACTCGTTTTTAGTATTTTGTTAATTATATCTGTTCAGTCGTTATCAAATGTGAGGCTTACCTAGTCGTAGAGACTAGGTGCCATCACGATATCCTACGGAGAAAAATTGGGGTCGTGACAAGTTGGTATCACAGCTCTAGGTTCATAGGTGTTACGAGTCATAAGCAGGTTTAGTAGAGTCTTGTGAATCGGTATGGAGACGTTTGTACTTATCTTCGAGAGGCTATAGAATTGTTAGGAAAACTTCACTTTTTTTATTCCTTATCGTGCGAATTCATCGACTTCGAAAATTGAATCTTTGACTTTCTATTCTCTCACAGATAGTGAGGACACGCACTGCTGGATCCGACAATTAGACACTCGCGCCTCCTGCTAGAGCCACGAGAGGTCGGGGTCGAGGCAGACACCGATGAGGGACACGTGGTGCAGCTAGAGCACCTGCCCGAGCTGCGACGGAGGAGCCACCGGTAGCTCTAGTTGGGGTACAGGCACCCTAGGCGCCTGTTTCCACCTAAGCACTTCAGGAGACTCTCGCACAGTTCTTGAGCATGTTCAGTACCTTAACTTAGGCGGGATTGATTCCACTTGCACCAGCCACATCTCAAGATAGGGGAAGATCTCAGACTTCCGCGGTCCGTACCTTAGAGCAGCGGGTCTAGGTTCATCAGGTCCCAGAGATTATATTGGTATAGTCTGTTACTCTGGTTCAGCCCGCAGTTAGGGCAGCGACATTTGAGGAGGAGCACCTTAGGCTCGAGAGGTTCAAGAAGTATCACCCTCCTACTTATAGTGGTTTGGCTTCAAAGGATGCACATGGTTTTCTAGAGGAGTGCCACCATTTTCTCTACACCATGGGTATTATGGAGATGAGCGGGGTTACTTTCACTACTTTCCAACTCTCTCGAGCGACATATTAGTGGTGGTGAGTGTACGAGGAGGGTAACCCAGATGACATAATTTCACTTACATGGACTCGATATTTAGAGTTGTTCTTGAGAGAGTTTGTTCCTCAGAACCTCCGGATGTATGGCGCACAGAGTTTGAGCAGTTATGCCAGGGTACTATGACAATGTCGGAGTATGCTATCCAATTCAGTAATTTGTCTAGACATGCACCTGCTTTGATTTCTACAGTCAGATAGCGAGTCCGTCGAGTTATCGAGGGGCTCAATTATAGTATTAGGTTCAGCATGGCTCGAGAGTTAGAGATAAATACCCCATGTCAGCAGGTGGTAGAGATTGCACGGAGGTTGGAGGGTATGCGGGACCGTGAGATGGAGGACAGGGAGGGCAAGAGGACTCGTGGTATGGGAGGATTTAGTAGTGGTCACGCTGCAGCTACAACCCGTCATGGTAGAGGCTATATGTGTCATCCAGTTCACTCAGTATTTATAGCTTCTAGTGGCGCTTTGGTTGTTCCGAGGTCTCAGGTTGCACACTTTGCTCAGCCACTTTCTAGTGCACCTCCTGCACGGGTTGCCTTCAGCGGTCAGTCCAACCGACCAGGCCCGAGCTAGTCCTAGTAACCGAGAGCTTGTTTTGAGTGTGGTGATACCCATCATATGGTTAGAGACTTCCCCAGACTCAAGAGGGGTGCACATCTACAGACTACTCAGGCTCAACGGATTCAGTTAGGTCCACAGACTTCTCTTGCCATGATTGTTGCCCCAGTTGCCACTCTACCCACATAGCCAGCTAGGCATGGGAGATGTGCAGGTATAGGTCGCCCTAGAGGGGGAGGCCAGGCCAAATTCTATGCTTTTTCGGGTAGGACGAAGGCAATTGCTTCAGACTGAGTCATTACAGGTATGGTTCCGGTTTACCATAGAGATGCATAAGTCTTATTTGATCTGGGATCCACTTATTCATATGTGTCATCTTACTTTGCTCCGTATTTGGATATATAACGGGATTCTTTGAGTTCTCCTATTTATGTGTCCATGCCTGTGGGAGATTCTATTGTTGTGGACCATGTGTATCAGTCATGTTTAGTAGTTATTGGCAGTTTTGAGACCAGAATTGATCTATTGTAACTTAGTATGGTAGACTTTGATGTTATCTTGGGCATGAACTGGTTGTAGCCCTATCATGCTATTCTAGATTTTCACGCCAAGACTGTGATGATGGCTATGCCAAGTTTACCATGATTAGTGTGGACGGGTGCTTTGGATTATATTCCTAGTAGGGTTGTGTCATTTTTAAAGGCTCGTCGAATGGTTGAGAAGGGATGTGATGCTTATCTAGCCTTTGTGAGAGAAGTCAGTGCTGATACTCCTACTGCCGAGTCAGTTCCGGAAGTGAGAGACTTCCCGGATATATTTCTAGTGGATCTTCCTAGCATGCCGCCCAATAGGGATATCGACTTATTGCCGGGAACTCAACCCATTTTTATTCCACTATATTGTATGGCCCCAGCAGAACTGAAGGAGTTAAAAGAGCAGTTGCAAGAGTGGCTCGATAAGGGTTTCATTCGTCCTAGTGTGTCGTCGTGGGGTGCTCCGGTTCTATGAGCATGTGTATTGATTATTGGCAGTTGAACAAGGTTACAGTGAAGAACATGTATCCATTGCCATGCATTGATGACTTATTATATCAACTACAAGGTGCCAGAGTGATCTCAAAGATTTATTTGCGATCAAGTTATCATCAGCTGAAGATTCGGGATCTAGATATTCCGAAGATTACCTTTAGGACTCATTATGGTCACTACGAGTTCCTTGTGATGTCATTTGGACTAACCAATGCCCCAACGACATTTATGCACCTGATGAACAGTGTATTCTAGCCTTATCTTGATTCATTCATCATTGTGTTTATTGATGACATCTTGGTGTACTCCCGCAGTCGGGATGATCATGAGCAACACTTAAGGATCGTGATCTAGACCTTGAGAGAGAAGAAGTTGTATGCAAAATTCTCAAAGTATGAATTCTGGCTTGATTCGGTGGCATTTTTAGGTCATGTTATGTCGAGTGAGGGGATCAAGGTAGATCCGATGAAGATTGAAGCAATGCAGAATTGGCCCAAACCATCTTCGGCCACTGAGATTCGGAGTTTCCTTAGTTTGGCTGGGTATTATCGTCATTTCGTAGAGGGTTTCTCATCTATAGCTGCACCCATGACCAGATTGAAAAGAAGGTTGCTCGTTTCAGATGGTTCGAGGAGTGTGAGGCGAGATTTCAAAAGTTCAAAACTGCTTTGAATACATCCCCGGTGTTGGTATTGCCTATGGGCTCGGGGTCTTATACTGTGTATTGTGATGCGTCACGTGTTGGCCTTGATGCGGTGTTAATGCAAGACGGTAGGGTGATTGCCTTTGCGTCTCGACAACTGAAGACCCATAAGAAGAATTATCCGGTCCACGACTTGGAGTTGGCAGCCATTTTTCATGCATTGAAGATTTGGCGGCATTATTTGTATGGTGTCCCTTGTGAGGTCTTTACCGGCCTCTAGAGTCTACAACATCTGTTCAAACACAAAGGTCTTAACTTGTAGTAGCGGAGGTGGTTAGAGTTGCTTAAGGACTATGATATCACTATTCTATATTATCCCGGGAAGGCCAATGTGGTGGCCGATGCCTTGAGTCGAAAGGCGGAGAGTTTGGGTAGTTTAGCATATCTACCGGCAACGGAGAGGCCATTACCATTGAATGTTCAGGCCTTAGCCAACTAGTTTGTTAGATTTGATATTTCGGAGCCTAGTCGAGTTCTTTCCTGCGTGGTTTCTCGGTCTTCTCTATATGATCATATCATAGAGTGTCAGTATGACGACTCCCATTTGCTTTCCCTGGGGGAGAATGTAACAACCTAGAAAGTTTCAAAGTACTTAAGTGTAAAGCCCGGTAAAATTTGCAAAGCAAATAATGTTTTATGGTGCTCGGACTTTTTGGGTTGAACAATGAACGAGAATGAAAAGGAAAATTTTTGGCAGAAAAATGTAATTCTGCGGTCCATTATGCGACCGTAGAATCACTCTGCGGGCCGCATAATGGCCGCAGAAGTGAGCAGGAGAAGGGCCAATCCGAGGAAATTATGCGATCGATTATGCGACCGCATAACTATTTTGTGGTGCATTATGCGATCGCATAACAGTTATACGGACCGCATAGTGACCGCATACATAGATAGATTTTGGCAAACTTTGGACACCAATATGCGATCGATATGCGGTCCGCATAACCATTATGCGGTCGCATATGCGACTGCAGAACCTCTTCCGGAGCTTCATTTTTGGGTTTTTAAAACCCGATCCTACTTCGTTAAATACACGTTTTGGGCCATTTTTGAGAGATAATCTGACATTTTAGAGTAAGAGAGGGTGTCCTAAAGTGAGAAGGTGTTCTCCAATAATTGTTCTTCAATTCTTGCCCAAGTTTAGGAAGATTGAGAAGGAAAACTCACTAGGTCTTCATCCTAGAGATAAGATTCTACACCCTTACCCTCAATTTTGAATTTTGTGTAGAAATGGATAATAAGCAAGATAATGTCTGGGGAAGAGGGTTGGTTATTGTACATGCATGTGTTATCAAGGGGTGTAGAAAGATTGTTGAGCTAAAAATGGTAAAGGTTGGGTTGTGGGATGATGGAATCCTCCATAAAAGGATATTGAAACCTTAATGCACATCTAGTGTTTGATAAAAT
>AWOL01S0000234.1:159617-192340 GCA_000715115.1 Nicotiana otophora | reverse complement strand
TATATATATATATATATATTGATTCTAAATATGGTATTTGGTGATGGCTAACGATGGTGCTTGTGAATGCCGACTAAAGGCGGTTGTTGATAGTTTTTTTGGTTGATGCTGGTGGTTCTGGGTAATAGCTAGTAGTGATTAGTGTTGATGGAGTTTATGGTTAAGGATGGTAATGATGAGTGGTTATAGTTAATAATTGTGGGTGGTAGTGATGGTTGTGGTTGTGATTGAGGAATGTGATAGTGGGTGGTGGTAGCTTATAATGATGGGCAGTACCGGCTATGATTGTTGATGTTAATGGGTGGTTAGTTGTGGTAGTTGAGGTGGATAAGTATGTGGTTTAGAATAATGGTGGTGGTGGTTGAGTATGGTGATTGTGGGTGGCATAGTAATAGTTGATAATGGTAAGCGGTGGCGGCAATCAATAATGAATGTGGATGATAGCATCTAAATAACATTAAGTCTATGTTATAGATCTTAATCATACATACCTATTCAGACCCATTAAGTGATTGTTAAGTAAAAAAAATATACTTAATGATTAAAATCCGAATAATTAAGATTTAGACTTTAAAAATAAACGCACATAATATTTGAGATCTGAATGATTAAGATTCAAACCTCCATTAAGTGCAAACAAATGAGGCCTTAGTCTTATTAAATTCTCTTTAAGCACCCTATTTTCCTCACATCCATCAGAGAGAGCACTTTTTACCTTTTTCAATTCACTCTCTAAGTTTTTCTGAATCTCACAAATATGATTTTTTCTGTTAGCAGGTGTATCAAGAAGCTTTTTATTCTTTTTGTAAAACTGATTATTTTTATTAGTAAGAGTGAGAATCTGATCTTTTAGATCTTTAACGGTGCTTTTTAGATTTTTCTTACTTACTTCGAGGTCTTTGTTATCAAACTTAAGAGAGGCATATTCATTTATAATGTTTTCCTTATTAACACAGAGACTATAATATGCATCAATTAAGCCTTAGAAAATGAAACCAATTTTGTTTTAAAATAAGTATGAATCTTTTCCTTTAATGTCATAATTTATCTTAGTTTGGTCATTTTCCACATCCGAATGAAAATTGGCCATTAACACAAGAATGTCTTCATTGTTAGAGTCAAATTCATCTTTAGCCATCAAGGACTGATCTTCGTTATAACTATTATCGTCAGAGTCATCACTAGAAATATTTCTCATAGCAGTTAGAGCCTTTTTTACAATCTTGTCTGCTCTCTTTTCTTCATCGTGCTTCTTGGAACCAGTCCTTCTTCTACTCTTTCACTTTATCATAATTATGTTTCTTTCACTTAGCCTTCCAAATTGGGTAATTCCTAATAAAGTAATCACGACTATTATATTTGTAGCATTCATCAGTGTTGCTCTTCTCTGGAGCCTTAGCTTTGGAAGTGCTACTATGTTTTCTAGAATTTTTTTTTTCTAATCATTTTTTGAAACCTACATGTCAGCAGTACCGTAGCATCATTGTCACCTTCCAGCTATTCAATGGCCTTGAGAACCAGGCTCTTATCCTTGCGAGTCTCTGCGATCTTGCGATCTTAATACTATTTCAGCTAATATGTCTTCAAGTTTCCAATGAGATCGTCAATGATCATATTCTCAAGATCCCTAGCTTCAGTGATGCATTGACCTAGCTTTCCCAGGAGACTGGCATTACCCTTAGATCTTGCTTATGATATTATTTGTAAGGATGATTTATCCAAAAGAGATTAACTCATTAGTAATGATTGTGAACCTAGTATGCATCTCTTGGATAGTTTTCCTCTACTTCATCTTGAGAAGTTCATACTACCTTATAAGCATGTTAATCTTAAACTGTTTGACCTGATTTATTTCTTCATAAGCAATCTACAAGGCATCCTAGATATGCTTAGTATGATTTTACGAAGAAATTCGATTGTACTCATCAGGTCCAACGCCATAGATTAAGATATTTTTGGCCTTGAAATTCTACTAGACCACCTTGATATCTTCATCAGAATACTGCCCCTGAGGTTTAGGCCAGTTACTTCACCCTTATCATCTTTTGCTATAAGAACCTTAGGACCCTTCTGAATACTATTCCACAGTTCTAATTCTTCACTTTTTAGAAAATCTTGTAGTCTTTCTTTCCACTATACATACTATTTTCTATTAAATAGTGGCAGTCTTATGGTTGATTGACCTTCTTGAACGCCTAGAGGTGCAAGCATCTCAGATCCTTTCAAGGTATTAAACTAACTTTGAAAGAACCTACACTGATATTAATTGTTATTTTAGCTTGTACCTAGACACAAAAGAGCAGGTGAATCGTGTCTTGCCCAATTTTCTTGTATTAAAGAACCTTATTCTTAACTCAAGTATTTCACACACAAACAGAAAGTGAAGTACAAAAATTAAAGAATACAATAAGTTTTACGTAGAAAACCTCCTTGCTCAAGGAGCAAAAACTATGACATATTCTTTGCAGGATTTGCCTCAAAACTTTACTAACTTCAAAAAGTAGTTTTAGGTTATAACTCAATAACCAAAGGGACTACCTCTACTACTTTGAACCCCATACAATCAATCCAATTGTAGCTACCCCTTTCCAGACTATAAACTTTAGCCTAGAAAGCTAAAAAAACTCTTCAGAATTGGTTACATATGATTATACTTCTCAATAAAACAAAATAGGTTACAATCAAAGAACAATGACTCAACTCAAAACAACTAAAGAACTTGAACAACTTCGTCTTCTGGAACTGGTTCTTTAATTGAGCGGCTTGAATCTCTTAAATCACCTCTTACTATGAATTGTTATTTGCCTTGAGTAACTCCTTAAATAACGTTAGAATCATTAACCTTAAATAGCAGCAGCATGATACTTTATATGAAAATAGGGTTGGTCAAAAAACGTATTCAACTAGTACTCCAAAACCTAAAATATTCAGTTAAAAAAAACATTCCCTCTAAGATTAAATTTTCTTATTTGTTTCCAATTCCACACGCCTTCTCTTTTTGTCCAATCAAAAATTCCACCAAAGGTCGTGATGGCGCCTAATGTGAAGACCCGATAGATCTTTTTGATTACTAGGCTTAATTTTCATATTCTGAGATCTCTCGTAGCTTCATTTGATATTTATTGATTTATGTGCATGGTCCGTGTCATTTTCCGCAAAGCTTTTTCGTAAATATTTGAAGAAAACGTAATTTTTGACTTAAAATGAGGTTTGAGTTGACCATGGTCAACGTTTTTAGTAAATGAACTCGGATCGATATTTTGACGATTCCGGTAGGTTTGTATGATATATTTGGACTTGTACGCATGTTTGGTTGGGGTCCCGAGTGACCCAAGCGCGTTTCGACGCATTATGTGAAAGATAGTGAAAAATGAGTTTTAAGTTGAAATCTTGAGTTTTAATGATTGATTCTTGTTATTTAATATTATTTTAATAATTTAAGGTAGCAAGTGAGTTTATATGATGTTATTACACGTGTGCATATTCGATTTGGAGCGCGGGGGGCTCGACTGAGTTTCAGATGTATTGCGGACTGATTTGGAATAGCTGGTGTAGTTTTGTTACTGGTGTGGAACTACAGGTCTCGCATTTGCGAGGACCTGTTCGTAAATGCGAACTCCGCTTTTGTAAATTTTAGCTCGCATTTGCGATAAAAGGCTGGGCAGGGCAATCTTCGTATTTGCGAAGAAGTGTTCGCAATTGCGGACACGCGAGTGCCACTTTTGCAAAGCATTACTCGCTTTTGCAGCTGTGTACCAAAATGGACAAATTCGCAAATGTGAATCTTTGCTCACATTTGCGAAGGAAGAGATCCTCGTAAATGTGTGGTTTTTGTCGCATTTGCGACTTATGTGGGCTGGGGGCGCTGATTGAATTTGCGATCAGTGTTTCGCATTTGCAATTATCGCAATCGCGAATCGTTCGTGATTGCAATACCTGCGGCTGGGTAAAAGTTAGGAAAGTCGGGACTTATCTCATTTCACACCATTTTTCAACCCTAGACTCCATAGATGCGATTTCTTGAGAGCTTTTTTCATCCCAAATTCATTGGTAAGCACCTTTAAATAGTTTTCAACCAATTTTAATTAACTTTTCATGAATTTTTAACATCAAATTTATGAATTTCAAGGTAGAAATTAGGGATTTTGGGTAGAATTTAGGGATTATGTAAATATGAAATTTAGACCTCAAATTGAGCTCGGGTGCCAAAACAAATCACTTAACCGGGCTCGGGGGTGAATGAATAATAGGGAATTGGTACGAATCTTGGTTTTTAACCAAGCAAGTCCGGGGCTGACTTTTGTTGACTTTTTCAATTTAGCTAAAGATTGAATATTTTTTACAAATGGGTAGTTTATAAAGCTTATTTGGATTGTTTAAATGATATTTGGCTAGATTTGGTTGATTTGGAGGCTTGTTCTAACGGAAAAGCTGTGGTTGATTGTTGATTTGGTTCCGAAAAGAGGTAATTATCGTGTTTAACTTTGACTTGAGGGAATTAGGACTTGTTTGGTCTATTTCCTTCGTGAATTTTGTGTGGGGATGGCGTATATGCAAGATGAAGAGTGTATATACGTTGTCATGGGTTAAAGCATGAGGGGTGGGCTATTTACATTTAAGTCATCATTTATCATGCTTTATGGGCTATTTACTTTTAAGTCATCATTTATTCCATGTTATATCTCGTTACATGCTTGATTGCTACATGTCCTTACTTGGTATTCATGCCTTATTTGTTATCTATCATTTAATTGTTATTTGTCCCTATTTATTCATTCCTAGATCAGTATATTCTTACAGGCTATATGCTCTTACATGTGTTAATTGAACATCTTTACTATTCCATGTCTTTACTTGCCTTTATTGCCTTTACCCTATTTGTTGCACTTTGTTAAGTTATATCCAATTGTGTGAGCACTTGTCTACTCTTGCGTTAGTGGTTTGTCGAAGTTTGTGAATACATGGTGTTGGTTGTTCTCCGGTGTTCTCTTAGTTCCTTGGTGTTTTATACAATTTATTGCCTTTGTGTTGGGATTTCACATTTGGTTGTGTGGAATTATTAATGATAGTGAATTGATATTGGGAACGGGTTGCGTGCCTCAACAGAAAGCAAATAAATTGATAAAGGTAACGGGTTGCATTGTGTTGCAACTATTTATAGCTTTGGTGTTCTATTTCTGTACTATGATATAAGGATTATGAGATAATGTTATTCTAGGACCCTCTGTTAGTTGACCTTCAGGTTCCATTCTTATGAGTTTATCCATTTTCTCCATATTTCTGGTGTCTTTTATTTAATGTTCATACATGTTTACAATGAGTGTCTTGTCATAGCCTCGTCACTACTTCGTCGAGGTTAGGCTCGACACTTACGGAGTACATGGGGTCAGTTATACCCACACTACACTTCTGCACTTCTTGTGTAGATTTCAGTATTGGTCCTAGCGGCGCATAGAGGAGATTGCTCGGATCAGATCTATTCAGGATACTTGAGGTAGAGCTGCACGACGTCCGCAGCCCTTGAAGTCCCCTTCCTTATTTGTTTTACTTTTTATCTTTTCTCAGACAGTTGTGTTTCATTTCAGAGCATGTTCTTAGTATTCTAGTCACTCATGTATTTGTGATTCAAAATTTTTGGGATTAGTTTAACCGGTTATTTATGGATTTATTATATCTATTTTAGAGTATTTCAATAGTTAATTATTCATATTCTTCTTTTAAATTGTTAAAATTGGTTAATTCTTTAGCTAATATTGGTTTTCCTAGCAAGTGGATGTTAGACGCCATCTCGGTCCCATGGTTGGGATTTCGGGTCATGATAAGTTGGTATCAGAGCACTAGGTTGTCTAGGTATCACGAGTCATGAGCAAGCCTAGTAGAGTCTGGAGGATCGATACAGAGAAGTTTGTACTTATCTTATAGAGGCTATAAGGCTTTGGGAAATTACACTTCTTTCTTCTCTATCGTGCGGCTTATTTCTACACCCGACGTTTGAATCATTTTACTCTTATTCTCTCACAGATGGTGAGGACACGTACAGTATCCACAGATGATCAGGAGCCAGAGCCCCAGATTGCATACACTACCAAGGGTAGGGACCAGGGTTGAAGTAGAGCCAAAGGCAAAGGCAGAGCTCAGCCTAGAGCATGCGTAACAACACCTATTGTAGAGCCTCAGATCAAGCGGGAGGCGGAGATCCTTGTTCTGGCCGCCACTTGGACCAGCTCAGGCCCCGGAGGGGTTCATTGCTATCCCTCTGCTCCAAGACGCCCTAGTCCACCTGGTTGGCCTTAAGGAGAGTGTGGCCTAGGACAGAGTATTTCCTATGGCACCAGCCATCTCTTAGGCTGGGGGATGAGCCCAGACTCCCGTTACTCACACTCCAAAGCAGGTGGCTCATAGATATCAGACCCTAGTAGTTCTACCAGTTGGAAAAGCTCAGCCAACTATTGCTACACAGCCCAGGGAGAGACCTGCGATGTTAGCTGAGGGGCTGCATAAGTTGGACAAGTTTACCAAGTTGTTTCCCCCTTAGTATAGTGGTTCACCTTATGAGGACCCCCGGGATTTCTTAGACTGTTGCCATGAGATATTGCACAACATGGGTACAATGGAGACCAATGGAGTTGATTTCACAGTGTTTTGGGTGACTGGTTCTACCAAGAGATGGTGGCAGAAGTATGTTCAGAGTAGGCCAACAGGTTCACCTTCTCTCACTTGGGCTCAGTTCTCATAATTAATTTTGGAGAAGTTCATCTCCTTCACTTAGAGAGAAGATCTCTGCAGTCAGTTTGAGCACCTCAGCAGAGCAGCATGGTTGACACTAAGTACCAGACCAGATTTGTGGATCTATTGTGCCATGGAGCTATCCTGATCCCTAATGAAAGGGGGAGGATGAGGAGATTTATAGATAGCCTTACTTACGGCATCAGGCTACAGATGGCCCAAGAGACTGAGGATGATATTTCTTTCACTCGCATTGTAGAGATTATTAGATGGATTGTGAGGATTCGTGGTCAGGGTAGAGGCTACATATGAGAAGAGCCATCATCATTTCAGTAGTTTCAGTGGTGCTTCATCGGAAGGCAGATGTTCATTTGATAAAGGCCATCCTATCAGTCCCATTCAGTCAGCACTTCGGGTGTCTCATGGTCCTTCAGGTGGTCACGACGCGTATGGGTCTCCTTTTGAGCAACCAGTATTCAGTGCATCACCAGCTATTATCAGTGGACCGCCGCTACAGAGTTACTACGGTGGTCATTTGGCTCATTAAGGATAGTCTCAGACTCAGCAGTTGTGCCAACCGAGGGTTATTTTGAGTGCAGTGACGCATGTCATTTCAGGAGGTACTATATTAGATTAAGGAGCAGTATGCCACAACAGGGTACTCATGCCATGATTCCAGCACCGGTTGCTCCACCGCCCTCTCAGCCAGCTAGAGACAGGGGTAGAGAAGCCATAGTAGATGTCAGACAGTTAGAGATGGAGGCCAGTTAGTGAGAGGCTGTCCTAGTGGTGGGGGGTTAGATTGGTAGGGCTCAACCCCGTTTCTATGCATTTCCAGCTAGGCCTGAGGCGGAGTCATCTGATGCGATCATCACAAGTATTGTTTCGGTTTGTCATAGAGATGCATCAGTTTTATTTGATCTGGGCTCTATTAGTTCGTATTTGTCATCCTATTTTGCTTCATATTTGGATATGTCTTGTGATTCTCTAAGTGCTACTACTTATGTGTCCATGCCCGTTGAGGATTCTATTTATTATGGACCGGATCTATCGCTCTTGTTTGGTCACTATCGGGAGCTATGAGACTAGGGTTGACCTTCTGTCACTTGATATGGTGGATTTTGATGTGAGTTTAGGCATGGATTGGTTGTCATTGTATCATGCTATTTTGGATTGTTACACCATGACTAAGACGTTAGCCATGTTGGAGTTGCCTAAATTGGATTGGAGAGGGACTCCTGGTCATTCCACTAGCAAGGTCATTTCATATGTGAAGGCTCGACGTATGGTCGAGAAGGGGTGTTTGTGTATTTGGCTTATATCCACAATTCTAGTGCAAAAGTTCCTTCTAGGTATTCGGTTCCGGTTGTGTGTGAGTTCCGAGAGGTGTTTCCTATAGACTTGCCGGGCATGCCACCCGACAGATATATTGACTTCTGCATTGACTTGGTTTTGGGTACTCAGCCTATTTCTATTCCACCATACCGTATAGCTCTAGTTGAGTTCAAAGAATTAAAGGAACAGTTGCAGGATCTGCTTGACAAGGGATTTATTAGACCTAGTGTCTTGCCTTGGGGTGCACCAGTGTTGTTTATACTCCACTCATGGGTGTGAGATTGTGCGCACGATCCGCCCCCGGAAGAATTTAAATAATTTTGCCACGAGTGTGGTCCTCCATAATAATTACAAGGGTCATCAAAGTATGAACACCTACCATGTAACGACCCGGCCGGTCATTTTGAGTATCGTAGCCTTGTTCCCCCATTTATTGCTTATATTATGTTCATTTGTTATTATGTGACTTACCGGAGTAGTTGGTTTGGTTCCGGGGATGTTTCAGAATGAATTGGGACACTAAGTCCCAAGGTTGGAAGCCTAAGTTGAAAGACTTGACCGGATGTTGACTTATAAGTAAATGATTTAGGAATAGAGTTTTGATGGTTATGATAGCTCTGTATGGTGATTTTGGACTTAGGAGTGTGTCCGGATATTGATTTGGAGGTCCACAGATGATTTTGGCTTGAATTGGTGAAAGATGAATAAGTTGAAGTTTGGAGAGTTAAGAAGTTTGACTGAGAGTTGACGTTGTTGTTATCGGGCTCGGATTTTGGTTTCGGCAGTTGGAATAGATCCGTTGTATCATTTATGAATTGTGTGCAAACTTTGAGGTCAATTGGAGTTAGTTTGATAGGTTTCGGCATCGATTGAAGAAGTTGGAAATCTATTAGTTTCATTAGGCTTGAATTGGGGTGCGATTCGTGTTTTTGATGTTGTTTGATGTGATAAGAGACCTCGACTAAGTTCGTATGATGTTTTAAGACTTGTTGATATGTTTGGATGGTTCCTAGGGGCCTCGGGAGTGATTCAAATTGAAATCGGATCAAAAATTGGACTTGGGAAAATTCCGGTGGCAACAGATCTAGTGTGACCGCACATGCGAGGTTTTGGCCGTAGGTGCGGAGCCGCAAAAGCGGCCAAAAAGGCACAGATGTGGGATTTGGTGAGGAATCCTGGGAGCACAGGAATGGAACGAAGTCCGCAGAAGTGGATGCGCTTCTGTGCAAGAAGGCCCGCAGAAGCAAAAACGGACAAGGAAGAGGGGAGCCGCAGAAACGAAAGGATTTTGTAGGTGCGGAAGCGCAGGAGCGGGGGATGAGCCGCAGAAGCGGTCCCGCAGGTGCGAGAAGGGGACCACATGTGTTATTGGTCAGGGACTTAAGTGAGTCCCGCAGGTGCAAAACTTTAACTGCAGAAGCGGATATTTGGTTCGCAGGTGCGAAAAGCCTGGCAGATTACATAAAGACGAGGGTTTGAGTGTTTTCTTCATTTTTGGACTTTGGGAACTTGGATTGAGGCAATATTTGAAGGGGTTTTCACTATATTTCAAGAGGTAAGCAACTTTTGGTCATTTTTATCTATTAATATTGAATTTCCCTCATAGATTTGGTGTTTTTGGGGTGAAATTTGTGGATTTGTGACCCATGTATTGGAGAGTAAGATTTGGGGATTTGAGTGGTGATTTGAGGTCGGAATTGGGTGATTTTAGTATGGTTGGACTCATTATTGAATGGGTGTTTAGATTTTATAAATTTTATTGGATTCCGAGATATGGGCCCGGGGTTGACTTTTTGGGTTGACCTTTTGACTATTGTTAAAGAACTTAGATTTATCGTATGTGATTGATTCCTATAGCTTGTATTGATTGTATTAAGTTGTTTGCGGCTAGCTTCGAGTCGTTTGGAGGCCGATTCGCGAGGCAAGGGCTTGTTGGAATAGAGATTTGCGCGGTTTGAGGTAAGTAACACTCTTAAACTTAGTTCTAAGGGTATGAATCCCTGAAAAACATATTATGTGGTTGGTGTTGAGGTGACGCACATGCTAGATGACGGGCGTGTGGGCGTGCACCGTGGTAATTGTGACTCGGTCGATTCCGTGGTACTGTGTAGTTATCAAACCTTGTTGCTATTCATGTAATCCCTATGTGTTAGAATAATTGAGCTGCAATCCATGTTAGAAATCATGTTTAGGCTATATGCTTATTCTGTTGGGACCCACTAAGGTCATTTTGTTGTTGACTTATTTGCTTAAATTGCAATTATGCACTCAGTCACATCCATCATTTGCATATTATATCTTAGTCTATGTTGCCTTTTTATTGTTACATCATGTATCATTGTTTGGGCTGATTAGCATGAGATTTGTGAGCCCAAGAGACTAGAAAGAATGATGACTGAGTTGGGGCCTGAGAGTCGTGTTATGAGTGAGGTTGTGGATCGGGCTGCACGCCGCAGCATACCTTCTTGGCTTTATATATATTATTGTTATGGATCGGGTTGCACGTCGCAGCAGGCCTTATAGGCTGTATCTATTATTATGGGATCGGGCTGCATACCGCAGCAGGTCATATGGGCTTTATATTAGTGCTTGGACAGGATCCGCCACTCCGGAGTCTGACACACCAGCAGTGAGTGCAGATACCGTACAGTGCTGAGTGGTTGAGTGTGATGAGTGAGAGCTGTGATAGTCAGATTGAGTACTCTGAGAGTGTGGGTACATGAGTTATCACTATGATGCATTATATGGGACATGCACATTTGACATGTAGATATATAGATGCAACATTCCTCATATCAGCCATACTTGGCATATTTTATCAGTGTTGAGCTTAAACTGTTAAACTTGAAAGCATGTCTATGTTTCTGTACTGTGTACAAACTGATTATGAAATTTCTCTGAGTATTACTGTCATTTCCCTGTTATACTTGTACTGTTATTATCTGGATTTGGACTGTACCTTTTTGAGCTCATCACTGCTTTCAGTCCAAGGTTAGTCTTGTTACTTATTGAGTACATTGGGTCGATTGTACTCATACTATACTCTGCACTTCGTGTGCAGATCCAGGTACATCTGGACCTGGTGGTTGCTAGACTCAGAGCAGTATCTGTTAGGAGACATTTGAGGTATCTGCTTTGACGCTCGCAAACCTCAGCTCTCCTTCTTTTCAGTTTTTATTTTGTACTATTCTATCCTTCAAATAATTGTATTAAAGATTTCGACTGTGTTGGCACTTAGTAGCTCATGTACTCGGTGGCACCCGAATCTTTAGAGATTTTGTATTTGAGTCATAGTTATTCCTTTCGGTTATTTATGAGATTTCTACTGTTAACTCAATATATCATTCTGTTCAATTAAAATACGTAGCTATTTTGTGATTGCCGGCTTGCCTAGCACATGTTGAGATTTGGGTCGTGACATACCATCCGACCAATTTTATTTATATGATGCCATTTTTCAAAAATTAAGAAAAATAAACAAGAAAACAAACAAAGAAGAAACAATAATTACTAAAAAAAGATAAGAATAATGACTACACAAATATTCACAAGTTTAGACCAAAGCACGTACCCTTACTTCTCAAACAACCTATATGCGCCAAATTGTTCCCCAGCAACGACGCCAATTTTGATTACGTCCAAATCCACTCCTCAAAGAGTAAGGGGACACGATCGCATGCAATATAATATACCCAACTATGAGAAGGGATTGAATCCCATAGAGAACAATATGTAGGCGATTAGGCAATTAGGAGAATTATCGCTTATTATGCTAAGTCAAACATTGATTGGTGTTTTTGAGAAAATATTTATATCTAAATACGAAAATCTAAACTAACCTAGAAAGAAAGTAAAATGATCAATGGCTACAAGCAAAGATACACGGGGAATTACACTCAAGTAACGATGCAATGTATTTCACGGTTTTACAAATATGAGCGAGTTTATAGTAATTAGCCCCGGATATTAATTCTATATTAGCTTCTTTTGAAGATTAACAAGTCTTCCTAATTGAATTATCCCTAAACCAGTTAAGAGATTAAGCACACCTGAATATGGCTACAAGTAGTTCAATCCTATCACTAGGTAAAATCTATAAAATGAGGATTAACGCCTCAAGTTCTTGTTAATTAATCATTCCCAACCTCAAACTACCTTTTTCAAGATTAATTCAAAGTTAATGGTCGAGTCCTAGGGTTAGATAATCCCTTTGGAAACATTAAAGAACAAGAATAATTAAAGAAATATTTACCTCACATCAATATTAATAAAAATAATTCATTACATAAGCATAACAAGATATTTAACCCGAACTTTAATAGTGAATATTCTCATAAACAAGATTCAAGTATTGGAATAAATACTACACACTTAAATATTTAATGCAAATCAAGGAAATGAAGAAATGAGTAAAAATGGGCTAGAAATTCTCAGTCAAAGTCTTTAAATCTTCAATTCCCAATTGTGTGTGCAAGAACTCTAGCTCCAAAACCTGTATTTTCTACTTAAAGACTGCCAAAGATATTGTCTTAATGAGCTAGGTTGTGTATTAAAGGATTTGGGGCCAAAAAAATGTGAAATTACATCACTGCCCAGAACTAAAGCCCGTTATTCGCAAATGCGAAGGAAGGTTCGCATGACTCTATTGTTGACCATCGCATTTGCGATCCGAATTTCGCATTTGCGAACTAGGCCTTGTTCACTTGTTTTCGCATTTGCGATGACGGAGTTCGCATTGCGAAGGTTGACTTCGCATTTGCGATCCAACCATCGCATTTGCAACTTTTCCTGTTGCGAGCAGGAAGTTCGCATTTGCCAACTTTGATTGCCAAGGTTGACTTCGCATTTGCGAGCTCACTGCTCGCATTTGCGATATCTTAGGCTATTTTCCAGTTTTCTTCTTTTTGACTTGTTTTCACTTGGTTTCTTTCCCGATAACTTCTAAATCACATAAACTTATAAAATAAAAGTAAACGGCATTGAATACACTATTTTATTAATCAAACATAGGAAAAATCTAAGCTTAACGAAGAGATAAGTTGGTAAAGTACCGACTTATCAGTAACTAATATGTCACAATGATTAATGGCAAGTCCAAAATCATTTTCAGCATGCCTGTTGGAGTGAACTGTACCTTTCTGCTATGATTAAATTTTGGAAGTAGTTACCAAATAGGTTTAGGGGAACAAACCTTTACTTGATTATTCATGCTATAATAAGTGACTGACCATGAAAATATTAGTTGAACTCGAAAATTCTGGGTTAGCTGCATTTCTGTGATTTGTCCAGTCAAAATGGCAATACATAATTGCTTCCTATTTTTTCATGTGAATAAACTTGGTGTAAGATTCAATCTGAATTTTCAGAAGGCCTAAAATGATTATATGATTATAAATGCAATGTTGCTTGCAGGGTTTATTTGAATATCTATTTGATAATCTATGATTGTTTGAACTAGGAATCTTGAGTTTAGTAAGCCATTTGATGTATATGTCTGCTGCATTAATGATGGCCTAGTTTGATGAAGCATGTTGTTAGTATAAGGTTGACCACATTTTGAAGGGAATCCCTCCTTGGCACAAGCACTGTTTAAGGTCCATGAGGCCCTTGTGAACTCTGCCGTACCAAGAGTCCAAAGGGAAATCTGTTGACACCTATAAACCTTTGGCCAAAGTCATTAAGGAATTGATCCCCGTTAATCCTCAGAGAAATCACTTGATTTGGTTTATGTACACTTTCTTTAAGGTTATAATGATGCATTGTATCATCTTTGTGTTACTGCCTCTACTCCATAATGCATTAGACATATACTACTTCTCATTTCTTCTTTTGCATGAACACCTCTCTTAGGCCTGCTGAATTCTTTTCGAACTCGCCCAACCCAAATGATTGGGCTGCTGCTACGCTGTTTTGCAATTTCCATTAGAATTGTTGTCATTTATTATCATTCTGGGTCTCCTAGTGCTAAAGAGGGCTGACCCGCGTCAGCCCAGATCAAGAGTTTAATTTCTTTACTTACATTCCTTTATCACTTTGTGTATTTCATGTTTATGATAACTGACACTATTAGCGGATGCTTATGTACTTCTTTTAGCATGATTACATAGAAGCTAGCTTTAGTGAGACAAATCTATCGATAAGATAGAAATTAACATAGATCGTTACCCCCTCTTTATAAATCTCACAATTATTTAAAGCGATGCATGTTAGCCTAGAAACTATTTTTGCTAAACTTGTCTAATATTTTCTCCGTATTAAGAAGTTTTGCATAATTGATTTCAAACAAACAAGGCAATACTTAGGATTGATCGGCTACTCTTTAAAGAAAACAAAATTGATTTAGCCTCTTTTTTGCGAAAATAACGGGAAAACAACGCAATTTTATAATAAAAGGGCAGATATTTGCGAGGCCCAATGTGATATGACCCAGTTAATCATCTTAAGTAATTAAGGTATATCTTATATGTCATTTACCCATTTTTTACAAGTATGAATTGCTTTAAAATTTACAGCTTTAGCCACATTTACTTTTGGATTAAACTCAACCAAGCCTTGTTATTTTAAAATAATGCATTGCTCTGTGATTTACTAAAGGTTATAAACCATGTTCATCGTTTCCTAGAATCAGTTGTTATTCCAATAGCCATTTACCTTTCAAACTAATCTCATAATTTAAGATCCCCCATGTATTTTTTAAATAACTCAAGAATTTAGCCTGACTTATTTTCAAAAAATAATCAGAATATAAGCAACCCTCTTTTCCATTTTTAGACTAAGTTTAAGGGACTACTTTTTTGTAGATTTTAAGGGATGTCTCACTCTTCCCCTTAGAATAACTTAAACTCTTACCTAGAATTACACTGGTTTAGCAAGTTATTAAGATATTGATTTTTTCCCGACTTATATGTACCCTACAACAACAACAACAACAACAACAACCCAGTATAATCCCACTAGTGGGGTCTGGGGAGGGTAGTGTGTACGCAGACCTTACCCCTACCCTGGGGTAGAGAGGCTGTTTCCAATAGACCCTCGGCATCCTTCCCTCCAAGAACTCCCTACCTTGCTCTTGGGGTGACTCGAACTCACAACCTCTTAGTTGGAAGTGGATGGTGCTTACCATCAGAGCAACCCACCTTGTTAAAAGGAAATTATATGTACCCTAATATACCTTAAATATTAGATGGCAACTCCTTACCTTTATGAACCTTGAAATTTTCATTATGTTGAATTCTATCTTAACCTGTGTAAAATAGGGTGCAACACCCACAATAACCTAAAAGCGTCAAACCTCCTCAAGTCCGTGGCAATCCTATCACGAAGTCCATATTAATGTGTTCCCACTTTCACTCTGGTATATCTAACCTTTGAAGCAAACCACTTGGTTTCTGGTACTCATACTTGACCTGCTAATAATTCAAACACCGCGAAACATGTCCAATAATGACTTTCTTCATCCTCCGCCACAAATAATGTTGCTTCAATCACTATACATCTTTGTATCACTTGGATGAATAGAGTAACTATGAGCCTCCTCAAGAATCAACTCCCTCAAGCCATACACATTAGGAACACAAATTCGACCCTAAAGTTGCAATACACCATCATCACTAATGACCACCTCCTTAGCACCACCTTGCAACATTGTGTCCTTAAGGACAAGCAAATGAGGATTATGATATTGTGAGCCTTAAAGCGCACAAATAAGGACAATTGTGCAGCAACAAAAGTAAGAAATCTGATAGGCTAGAAAATATCCAATCTCGCAAATCGATTGGTCAAAGCCTAAACATACATAGCTAAAGGTCTCTCCACAGCTAGAATAAATGTCATGCACCCCATATTCTCCTCCTTTATACTCAAGGCATCTGCTACCATATTCGCCTTTTTCGGATGATACAAGATAGTGATATCATAATCCTTCAACAACTCTAACCATCTCCGTTGCCTCAAATTCAATCCTTTTTCTTGAACAGATGCTGAAGAAACTTCATATAACACACCATACAAGTAATGCATCCAAATCTTGAGTGCATGCACAATAGCGGCAAACCCCAAATGGTGAACCAAATAATTCTTCTCATAGGGCTTCAACTGGTGCGACGCATGGGCGATCACCCTCATGTCCTGCATCAACATACACCCATGGCTAATGCACAAAGCATCACAATATAGTCAAATCAGTCTTGAGCTTCTAAAAGCTCTCTTCACACTTATCTAACCATCTGAACAGAATATCCTTCTGGGTTAACTTGGTCAATGAAGCTGCAATAGATGAGAATCCTTCCACAAAGCGACATTAGTGGACAGCCAGACCCAAAAAACTCCTGATCTCTGTAGCGGTAGAAGGTCTGGGCCAGTACACTCGCACAAGCATACACCGTAGCATGCCAATTATACTATCTTAGAAGTATGAAACTTGACATTTATTGATCATGCCTATGTGTTCTTGTGTTATCCGTTTTCATGTTGCTATTGAGCATGTGACCATGTCGGGCGAATTGTGATTGTGAGACTGTGACCATGCCAGACGGATTGTGATTGTGAGCCTGTGATCACGTCGGGCGGATTGTGAATGTGAGCCAGTGATCATGTCGGTCGGATTGAGATATTGGCATGTGAGTTATCCGTGTGATTGTGATTCGAGATGTAGGCACGAGGTGCTATGAGTATATGATGGTAGGTTGAGACCCATAACTTGTGACTATGAGATGAAGTATCACGGAGTGATTTCATTATGAAACTTATGTTAGAACGACTTGATTTATTGGTTGTCATTATGTTCCTTATTTGGTTTCAATGCTACTTTCATGGTGTTCCTATTGCCTTACTATTTGTATCATATGTTGATTCTTGTTGCCATTTACTGATTCCTGCTTTCCATTATTAGCTTTATACTTCTATACCGCACATGTTATTTTGTCTAGTGAGTGTCTTGACTTGTACCTCGTCACTACTCCACTGAGTTTAGTCTTGATACTTACTGGGTACCGACCATGGTGTACTCATACTACACTTCTGCATATTTTTGTTCAGAGCCAGGTATTGGAAAAATTAGACTCGGACAGAGTTAGCTTGTTGATTGCAAGAATTTAAGGTAAAGCTTCTTGGTCGTTACAGCCCCTCGGAGTTCTTTTCCTTTCATTGTACTGTCAGCTTATTCAGTATTGTATTTCGATATTTGAGATCTTTCCATTTACCTAGCTAGAGTTCGTGACTCTGTATTACCAGTCTTGGGAGGTTGTTATAATTATTGTCGTGTAGGCTCATTTAGCTCTTGTTTTGGTATTCATATTAAACTTTGTTTCAAATTATCATTTTTAAAAACATGCTTAATTGTTATAGTAATCGGATTACCTAGTCTTAGAGACTAGGTGCCATCACGACATCCTACAGAGGGAGTTTGGGGTCGTGACAATATCTCTATCTGATGGCACACCCGGTTGGTCTGCAGGAAACATATCTAAAAACTCCTTCACTACTGGGACTGAATCAACAGTAAGCATATCAGCACTAACATCTCTAACAAAGTCCAGATACGCCACATACCGCTTCTCAACCATCCTTTGAGCCTTCATAAATGAAATCACCCTATAGGGGTATGACCAATCAAACCCCTCCATTTCAGTCGAGGTTGTACCAAGCGAACCCCTCCATTCCAACCTTGGCAAACCCGTCATAGCCAACATCACGGTCTTAGCATGACAATCAAGAATAGAATGGTAAGGATATAGCAACTTAAGCTTTCCCAAAATAGAACTAAGTATTGTAATTCACTCTCAAAACTTTCCGGAACCAAATCAACTATCCCCACAAGTCACAAAATAACAAACAAATAGGGGAACGGGGCTCTAATACAAAAAACGACCGATCGGTTCGTTACACTTTTTTCATATACTTTATCTTTTATACAAGTGTAATAATATTAATGCAACCTTGTGGACCACGAATTCCTCCTACCAGCCTAATACTTGTAACCCACAAAATAAATCCTTCGAGAAATATGACTTTCCTTAGGAATCCACTTTTTGTTATGATCAACAAACTTCGAGAGACTAGTTCTTTCATAATTGTTTGTTAATTACCAAAACCAATATAAGCTCAGGTCAACATATTACCACGTAAAAATAGTAAAAAAAGATATTTTCACGTGTTTGGACCATGAAAGAGACTAAGGTCCACATGTGAGTGGGTCGTGTATTTGACTGGGCCAACTTACCTATTTTATGAGCTAGGCCGAGAAAATGAAAATATATAGTTGAACAGTTTTGGTTCTTTAATTTTGCCAAAAAGAGCACTTTTGGACTCTATAAAATGTTTAACAATCTTTGATTCTAAGATTTAACATGAATTATAAATATTTAACCGAAGCTCACATTCTTTCTCGAAGCAACTCACATTTGGATGTACATTTTTGTATTTTTTGCTATTTCTGGAGTTTGGTGCAGCTTTTGAGATGTAATTTTGCTATTTTTATGGTGTTGCAATTTCTAGGATTTGATTGGACTTTCCCGTTGTTTTTTTATTTATTTTTTTACAATTTATGTTAAATCAAACCGTCCAAATATATTAAATATTTAATAGACCAAAAGTGTTCACTTTTGACAAATATAAAGGGACAAAAATACTCAAAAGTACATTTAAGGGATCATTTTGAACCTACTCAAACATGATGAACCAGCTAGGTATTTGGTGCACTGTCTCCATTGACTAACTCTTGGAGAACAAGCACGCTTGTTCTTGTCACCGAGACCATTTTATTGTTCCATAATTCTTTTTTAGAGAATCTGCTGTAACGATCCGGCTGGTCGTTTTGAGAGTATTACCTCGAACCCCTAATTACTGCTCCCCCTATTTCGTTTTGTAGTTACATAACTTGCCGGGAGGATTTGTTTTTGGTTTCAGAGTGAAATGGGACACATAGTCCCTAAAATGGAAGTTTAAGTCGTAGAAATTAACTGTAGTTTGAATTGTGTGAAGATGATATCGGAATAGAGTTTTGATGGTTCATATAGCTCTTTAGGGTGATTTTTGTCTTAGAAATGTGTTCGGATATTGAATTCAAGGTCTGTAGGTCATTGTAGCGTCAATTGGAGAAATTTAAAAAATTGGATGATTTTTGGCAAGTTTGACCGGGAGTAGACTTTTTGATATCGAGATCGAATTTCTATTCTGAAAGTTGGAATAGGTCTGTAATGTCAATTATGACTTGTGTGCAAAATTGGAGGTCAATTGGACTTGATTTGATAGAATTCGGCGTCGGATGTAGAAGTTTGAAGTTTTAAAGTTCATTAGGCTTGAATCGATGTGCAATTCATATTTTTAGCATTGTTTGATGTGATCTAAAGGCTCCACTATGTCCTTATGATGTTTTAAGACTTATTGGTAAGTTTGGTTGAGGTCCCAAGGCCTCGGGTGGATACGGGATGGTTAATAGATCAAATTTGTACTTGTGAGAATGGCTAAAAGCACCAGCTCTGGTGTAATCGTACCTGTGCAAGATTGACCGCAGGTCTAAGCCCGCAGAAGTGGCATGTGAGGGAAGTTTCGTATCTGTGAGATCGCAGATGCGAAGGAGGCAACGTAGAAGTGGAAGGTACTTGGCATGTGGGGGCTCCGCAGAAGCGGCCTTCATCTCGCAGAAGCGAGTCTGCAAAAGCGAAAGTTTCGCAGGCGCAGAAGAATTGACCGCAGGAGTGAGGGGAACCGCATAATCGGATAAGTAGGCACTTCTGCGACGTCGCAGATGCGGCTACATTTTCGCAGAAGTGGATAAGTTGGCGCTTCTGCGACGCCGCAGATGCGGCTACGTTTTCGCAAAAGCATAAGTGCTGGACAGAATACTTAAATACAACGGTTTGCGATTTTGCTTCATTTTAAACATTTAGAGCTCGGATTTTGGCGATTCTTGAGAGCAGTTTCAAGGGATTTCTTGAGGTAAGTCTCTTGTACTTATTTTTGATTAATAACCTTGTTTTCCCATTGATTTTCCCACCTAGATTGTGTGTGTTTAAGGTGGAATTTGGGAGTTGAAGGCTAGGAATTTGGAGAGTTAAATTTGGGGATTTGGGTGGTGACTTGGTGTCAGATTTTGGTAATTTTGGTATGGGTGAACTCGATATCGAGTGGGTGTTCATATTTTGAGACTTTTACCTGATTCTGATACATGGGGTCGGGTCGACTTTTTGGGGCGATTTTTTGATTCTTTGCTAAAGTCATAGATTTATGATTTAAATTATTTTCTTGTAGTTGTATTCATGATATGTAATTGCTTTTGCAAAGATTTGGGCCATTCAAAGTCGGAAAATCGAGGGAAAGGCATCCTTATCAATTGATTAAGCAATATTTGAGGTAAGTGACTTGTCTAACTTTGTGTGAGGGAAATCCCCTTAGGATTTGGTACTGTTGTAATAAATTTTCATATGTGAACGCTGTGTACGCGAGGTGACAAGTGTGTACACGGGCTAATTGTGAAAATTCCAGTTCTTGATAAGTAAATTTCTTTTAAGTTCCCTAATCGAGTTGCCTTAGTATGTGTAGTTGTCATGTTTAGCCTAGTATCGCATGTCTATGTGTATTAACCTTAATTGAAATTCGTGCAACATGCTTAGTTAAATTTTCCGTTTGCTTGATTATTCTATTCCGTCTTTAACTGTAGGATTCCTTGCCGTAAATTCGTGGTTCCATAATTTATGAGTTGCATATGTACTTTGGGACTACGAGGCGGTACCTCGGGAGATCCCCCTACTTGCATATTTACTTTGGGACTGTGAGGAAATACCTCGGGAGATCCCCTTGTCTTGCATATTTACTTTGGTACTACGAGGCGGTACTTCGGGAGATCCCTCTATCGTGCATATTTACTTTTGGGACTAAAGGCGGTACCTCTGGAGATCCCCCTTATTGAGCATTTACATTTGGGTTACGAGACGATACCTCGGGAGCGCCCCTGTTGTTTACCACTATTTGTTGTACTGTTATTTTCTTAAACTTCCCGTTGTTAAATTCTCAGTCATTTCAAAATATTATTATATCTTCTACCTTGCTTATATTTTAAACCAGTAGGGCTCTGACCTGACCTTATCACTACTCTACTGAGGTTAGGCTTGGCACTTACTGGGTATCATTGTGGTGTACTCATACTATACTTCTGCACATCGTTTTGTGCAGATCTAGGTTCTTCATACCAGACCGGATACCAGTGAGTTTGACCTTACATGGAGACTTCATGGAATATTTGCTAGCATCTGCAGACCTCGGAGTCCCCATCTATCCGTATTATGTAGTTTCTTCTCTTTAGACTTTGATGTATAGAGACACTTAGTATTGTCTCTTAGAAGCTTATGACTTATTTCTACCAGATTTTGGGAGTTGTAATTATTAAATCGCAGATTTTATTTATATATCATGTGTTGAGATTGGAGTTCAGTTTATTATTCAGTTATTCCGCAAATTGTTAGGCTTACCTAGTCTTAGAGACTAGGTGCCATCACGACATCTTACGGAGTGAAATTAGGGTCGTGACAAATTGGTATCAGAGCTCTAGGTTCATAGGTGTTATGAGTTACAAGCGGGTTTAGTAGAGTTTCGCAGATTGGTACGGAGACGTCTGTACATATCTTCGAGAGGCTATAGAACTATTAGTAAAAGCCTCACTTCTTTGATTCCTTATTGTGTGAGATTTTGGTTTCGGACTCTAAATCTTTGTCCTTTTATTCTCTCAGAGATGGTGAGAACATGAACAGCTAGATCAGATGACCAGACACCCACGCCCCCTACTAGAGCCGCGAGAGGCCAGTGCTAGGGTAGAGGTCGAGAACGTCCACGTGGTGCAGCCATAGAACCTGCGCGAGCTGCTACAGAGGAGACACCAGTAGCTTCAGTTGGAGGACATGCACCTGAGACGCATGTCACTGCACCATCCCTCCAGGAGACTCTAGCCCAGTTTCTAAGCATGTTCAGCACCTTGGCTCAGGCAGGATTGATACCACTTGCTCCTGCCACATCTCAGGTCGGGGGAGGAGCTCAGACTCTGATCGTCGGTACCCTAGAGCAGCGGGTTCAAGTCGACCTGGTTCCAGAGATCATACCAATGCAGCTGGTAGCTCCAGTTCAGCCCGAGGTTGGGGCAGCAGTTTCTGAGGTAGAGCAACTTAGGCTCGAGAGGTACAAGAAGTACCACCCTCCTACTTTCAGTGGGTTGGCGTCAGAGGATGCCCAGGATTTTCTTGAGGAATGCCACTGTATCCTCTGTACTATGGGTATTGCGGAGACTAGTAGGGTTTCTTTCACTATGTTCTAGCTTAGAGGATTGCCTACGCGTCTAGATAGTTAAAGGTGCATGAGAAGAATTATCATGTCCACGGCCTTGAGTTAGCAGCTATTGTTCATGCCTTGAAGATCCGGCAGCACTATTTATATGGTTTCCCCTATGAGGTTTTCACCGATCACCGGAGTTTATAGCAGTTGTTTAAGCAGAAGGATGTTAACTTGCGGCAGTAAAGATGGTTGGAGTTGCTTAAGGATTATGACATCACCATTCTCTATCATCCCTGGAAGGCCAATGTGGTGGCCGATGCCATGAGTAGTAGAGAGGCCTTTAGCTTTGGATGTTTGGTCCTTGGCCAACCAGCTTGTTAGATTGGATGTTTTAGAGCCGAGCCGAGTTTTGGCTTGTGTGGTTTCTCACTCTTCTCTTTATGATTGTATCAGTGAGCGTCAGTATGATGACCCCCATATGCTTGTCCTTAAGGACATGGTTCAGCATGGTGAAACCAAGGAAGTCACTATTGGAGATGACGGTGTATTACGGATGCAGGGTAGGCTATGAGTGCCTAATGTAGATGGTTTGCGTGAGTTGAGTCTCTAGCAGGCTCACAGTTCGCGGCACTCCATTCATCTAGGTGCCACGAAGATGTATCAGAATTTGAGGCAGCACTAGTGGTGGAGGCGGATGAAGAAGGACATA
Source organism: Nicotiana otophora (assembly GCA_000715115.1). Lineage (NCBI taxonomy): Eukaryota > Viridiplantae > Streptophyta > Magnoliopsida > Solanales > Solanaceae > Nicotiana > Nicotiana otophora. The sequence goes on along the minus strand of AWOL01S0000234.1, from coordinate 169,311 downwards.
ATGGAATATGTAGCTTGTTGCTTAAATTGTTAGCAGGTGAAATATGAGCATAAGTGACCAGGTGGGGACTTCAGAAGTTAGAGATTCCAGAGTGGAAATGGGAGCGGATCACTATGGATTTCGTTGTTGGGCTCCCGCGGACTCAGAGGAAGTTTGATACAGCTTGGGTAATTATGGATGGATTGACCAAGTCAGCTCATTTCATTCTCGTGGTTACTACTTACTCTTCGGAGCAGCTGGCTCAGGTTTACATTCGCGAGATTGTCAGGCTTCATGGAGTACCAATATCTATCATCTCTGACCTGGGTACGCAGTTTACATCACGGTTCATGAGAGTCGTACAGCGTGAGTTGGGTACTCATATGGAGTTGATACAGCATTTCACCCTCAGACATATGGACAGTCCAAGCGCACAATTCAAATATTGGAGGATATGTTTCGTGCTTGTGTGATTGATTTTGGAGGTGCTTGGGATCCATTCTTTCCACTTGTGAAGTTCTACAACAACAGTTATTAGCCGAGCATTCAAATGAAACTGTATGAGGCTTTGTATGGTAGACGAGGCCGGTCTCCAGTGGGTTGGTTCGAGTCGGGTGAGGCTAGGCTATTGGATACAGACTTGATTCAGGATGCCTTGGAAACAGTTAAATTTATTCAGGATCGACTTCGTACAGCCTAGTCCGGGCAAAAGAGTTATGTGGATTGGAAGGTTCACGATATTTCATTCATGGTTGGGGAGTGAGTCTTGCTCTGGGTTTCACCCATGAAGGGTGTAATGAGGTTCGGAAAGAAGGACAAGTTGAGCCCTAGATATATCGGGCCTTTTGAGATTCTTGAGAGGGTTGGAGAGGTGGCTTACAGACTTGCACTGCCACCTAGTCTTCTGCATCTCATCCAGTATTCCATATTTCCATGGTCCGGAAGTATCACGGCGATCCGTCTCATGTGTTAGATTTAAACTCGATCGAATTGGATAAGGATCTATCCTATGTTGAGGAGTCGGTGGCCATTTTGGATAGGTAGGTTCGAAAGTTGAGGTCAAAGAACATTGCTTCTTTGAAGGTTAAGTAGAGGGGTCACTCGGTCGAGGGGGTGACTTGGGAGACCGAGCATGATATGTGCAGCCGTTATCCTCATCTTTTCACCATTCTGGGTATGTCTCAATACTCGTTCGAGGACGAATATTTGTTTTAAGAGGGGGGAGGATGTAACGACCCGGCCGGTCATTTTGTGAGTACTAGTCGTGAACCCTTAATTACTGCTCCCCCTATTTCGTTTTGTGGTTACGTAACTTGCTATGAGGATTTGTTTTTGGTTTCAGAGTGAAATGGGACATATAGTCCGTAAAAAATGAAAGTTTAAGTCGTAGGAATCGACCGTAGTTTGAATTATGTGAAAATGACACTGGAATAGAGTTTTGACGGTTCTTATAGCTCTGTAGGGTGATTTTGGTCTTAGGAGCGTGTTCGAATGTTGAATTTGAGGTCCGTAGGTCATTGTAGCGTCAATTGGCGAAAGTTGCAAAATTGGATGATTTTTGACAATTTTGACTCGGAGTGGACTTTTTGATATCGGGGTCAGATTTTGATTCCGGAAGTTGGACTAGGTCTGTAATGTCAATTATGACTTGTGTGCAAAATTTGAGGTCAATCTGACTTGATTTGATAGGATTCGGCATCGGATGTAGAAGTTTGAAGTTATAAAGTTCATTAGGCTTGAATCGATATGTAATTCATATTCGTAGCATTGTTTGATGTGATCTAAAGGCTCGACTGCGTCCGTATGATGTATTAATAATTGTTGGTAAGTTTGGTTGAGGTCCCAGGGCCTCGGGTGGATTCCGGATAGTTAACGGATCAAATTTGGACTTGTGAGAATGGCTGAAGGCACCAGCTCTGGTGTAATCGCACCTGCGCAATATTGACCGCAGGTGCGAGCCCGCAGAAGTAGCATGTTGATTGCAGAAGCGGTCTGGAGTAGTGTGGGCAGAGGTCGCAGATGCGATGGAATTTTTGCTTCTGCGAGATCGCATATGCGAAGGAGGCAACATAGAAGCGGAAGGGACCTGGCATGGGGGAGCTCAGCAGAAGCAGCCTTCATCTCGCAGAAGCTAGTCCACAGAAGCGGAAGTTCTGCAGGTGCAGAAGATTTGACCGCAGGAGAAAGGGAAACCGCAGAAGCAGATAAGTTGGCGCTTCTGCGAAATTGCAAATGCGGCTACATTTCCGCAGAAGTGGAAGAGCTGGGCAAAACACTTAAATACAAGGGTTCACAATTTTGCTTCATTTTAAACATTTAGAGCTCGGGTTTTGGTGATTCTTGAGAGAATTTTCGAGGGATTTCTTGAGGTAAGTCTCTTGTACTTATTTTTTATCAATAACCTTATTTTCCCATTGATTTTTCCACCTAGATTGTGTGTGTTTAAGGTAGAATTTGAGAGTTGGAGGCTAGGGATTTGGAAAGTTAAATTTGGGGATTTGGGTGGCGACACGGTGTCGGATTTTGATAATTTTTGTATGGGTGAACTCGATATCGAATGGGTGTTCATATTTTTTGACTTTTACCCAATTTCGAGATGTGGGGCCAGGTCGACTTTTTGGGATAATTTTTCTGTTCTTTGCTAAAGTCGTAGATTTATGATTTAAATTATTTTCTTGTAGTTGTATTCATGATATGTAATTGTTTTTGGTTAGATTTGGGCCATTCGGATTCAGAAAATTGAGGGAAAGGCATCCTTATCAATTGATTGAGCAAGATTTAAGGTAAGTGACTTGTCTAACCTTCTGTGGGGGAAATGCCCTTAGGATTTGGTACTATTGTAACAATTTGTGATATGTGAGTGCCGTGTACGAGAGGTTACGCGTGAGTACACGGTCTAATTGCGGGAATTCCGATTCTTGATGAGTAGATTTCTTAATAATTCTTTAACCGAGTTGCCTTAGCATATGTAGCAGTCATGTTTAGCCTAGTATCACATGTCTACATGTCTTAACCTTACTTGAAATTCATGTAACATGCTTAGTTGAATTACCTGTTTCCTTGATTATTGTATTCTATCTTTAACTGTAGGATTCCTTGTTGTAAATTTGTGGTTTCAATATTTATGAGTTGCATATTTACTTTGGGACTACGAGGCGCTACCTTGGGAGATCCCCCTACTTGCATATTTACTTTGGGACTACGAGGCGATACCTCGGGAGATCCCCATATGTTGCATATTTACTTTTGGGACTACGAGGAGGTACCTCGGGAGATTCTCATGTCGTGCATATTTACTTTTGGGACTACGAGGCGGTATCTCGGGAGATCCCCCTGTTGAGCATTTACATTTGGGTTACGAGGCGATACCTCGGGAGCGCCCCTATTATTTACCTCTATTTGTTGTGCTGTTGTTTTCTGAAACTTAACGTTGTTAAATTCTCAGTCATTTCAAAATACTATTATATCTTCTGCCTTACTTATATTTTAAACCAGTAGGGCCCTGACCTGACCTCGTCACTACTCTACCGAGGTTAGGCTTGGCACTTACTGGGTACCGTTGTGGTGTACTCATACTACACTTCTGCACATCGTTTTGTGCAGATATAGGTTCTTCCTACCAGACCAGATACCAGTGAGTTGGACCGCACGTGGAGACTTCAAGGTATATCTGCCAGCGTCTCCAGACCTCGGAGTCCCCCTCTATCCTTATTATGTTGTTTCCCTTATTCTTTTTAGACTTTGATGTATAGAGACACTTTGTATTTTCTCTTAGAAGCTTGTGACTTATTTCTACTGGATTTTGGGAGTTGTAATTATTACATTGCAGTTTTTATTTATATATCATGTGTTGAGATTGGAGTTCAGTTTATTATTCAGTTATTCTGCAAATTGTTAGGCTTACCTAGTCTTAGAGACTAGGTGCCAGCACGACATCCTACAGAGGACAATTGGGGTCGTGATAAGTTGGTATCAGAGCTCTAGGTTCATAGGTGTTATGAGTCACAAGTAGGTTTAGTAGAGTCTCGCGGATCAGTACGGAGATGTCTGTACTTATCTTTGGGAGGTTATAGAACTGTTAGGAAAAGCTTCACTTCTTTGATTCCTTATCGTGCGAGATTATTATTTAGGATATTAAATTTCTGTCTTTATATTCTCTCGGAGATGGTGAGGACACGTACAACTCGATCAGATGACCAGACACTCACGCCCCCACTAGAGACCCGAGAGGCCGGGGCCGAGGTAGAGGCCAAGAACGTCCACGTGGTGCAGCCAGAGCACCCCCGCGAGCTGCTGCTGAGGAGCCACTAGTAGCTCCAGTTGGAGAACAGGCACCTGAGACGCATGTCACTGCACCATCCCTCCAGGAGACTCTAGCCTAGTTTCTGAGCATGTTCAGCACCTTGGCTCTGGCAGAATTGATACTACTTGCTCCTGCCATATCTCAGGCTGGGGGAGTATCACATACTCCCATCGCCGGTACCCCAGAGCAGCGGGTTAAGGTCGACCAGTTTCTAGAGATTATACCGATGTAGTTGGTAGCTCGAGTTCAGCCCGAGGTTAGGGCAGCAGTTTCTGAGGTAGAGCAGCTCAGGCTCGAGAGGTACAAGAAGTACCACCCTCCTACTTTCAGTGTCTTGGCGTCAGAGGATGCCCAGGGTTGTCTTGAGTAGTGCTATCATATCCTCTGTACTATGGGTGTTGCGGAGACTAGTGGGGTTTCTTTCACTACGTTCCAGCTTAGATTAGCGACCTAGCAGTGGTGGCGCGCATACGAGTTGGATAGTTCGGCTAAGGCAGATTCCCTCACTTGGACTCTATTCTCAAATATGTTCTTGAGGGAGTATGTTCCCCAGAGTCTCAGATATGCTTGGCATGCAGAGCTTGAGCAGTTGGGCCGGGGTTCTATGACGGTGTCGAACTATGCGAGCTGATTCAGTGATTTGACTAGGCATGCACCGGCCTTGGTTGCTACTGTTCGAGAGCGGATTTGTCGGTTCATTGAGGGGCTCAGCCCTAGTATCATATTGAGCATGGCCCGAGAGTTGGAGATTAGATATTGGATATTGCGTACCAGCAGGTAGTAGGGATTGTTAGGAGGTTAGAGGGTATGCTGACTCGAGATAGAAAGGAGAGAGAGGCCAAGAGGTCTCGAGAGTCTGGCACTTATAGTGGTGCTCGTGCCCCAGCTGTAGCTCGCCAGGGCATGGGTTATATGGGTCGCCCCGTCCATTAAGCACTTCTAGCTGCCAGCGGTGCTCCGGCCACTACTAGGCCCTAGGATCTTTATTATGCACCGCCAGTGTCTAGTGTGCCTCCTGTACGGGGTGCTTTCAGTGGTTAGTCGATTAGGCCCGAAACAGTCGTAGCAGCCACGTCCTCCGCGAGCTTGTTTTGAGTGTGGTGACACTCACCATCTGGTGAGGGATTGCCCCAGATTTATGAGGGGTGCACCTCCGCAGATTTCCCAGGCACCGCGTACTCCACCAGTTTCTCAGGCTATGGTTACAGCACCATCTACACCCCACCTGCACAACCAGCTAGAGGTAGAGGTCGGATAGGTAGAGGTCGCCCTCAAGGGGGAGGCCACGCCAGATATTATGCCCTTCATGCTAGGACAGAGGCAGATGTATCAGATTCTATTATCACATGTATTATTTCAGTCTGTCATAGAGATGCATCAGTCTTATTTGATCCAAACTCCACTTATTCCTATGTGTCATCTTGCCCCGTATTTGGGTGTATCCCGTGATTCTCTGATTTCACCTATTTATGTATCTACACCAGTGGGTGTTTCTATTGTTGTTGATTATGTGTATCTGTTGTGTTTGATTGTTCTTAGTGGTTTTGAGACCTGAGCCGATTTATTATTGCTCAGTATGGTGGATTTCGATGTTATTTTGGGCATGGACTGGTTGTCGCCCTATCATGTTATCCTTGATTGTCATTCAAAGATGGTGACATTGGCTATGCCAGGTCTACTACGGCTAGAGTAGAGAGGTACCTTAGATCGTGTTCCTAGAAGGGTTGTCTCATTTCTTAAGGCTCAACGAATGGTTGAGAAGGGGTGTGATGTGTATCTAGCCTATGTGGGGGATGCTAGTGTTGATACTCTTACCGTCGAGTTTGTTCTGATAGTGAGGGACTATTCATATGTATTCCCGGTGGATCTTCCGGGCATGCCTCCTGACAGGAATATTACCTTTTGCATTGATTTGTTACCGGGCACTCAGCCTATTTCTATTCCACTTTATCGGATGGCCTCAACAGAGTTTAAAGAATTAAAGGAACAGTTGCAAGAGTTGCTAGATAAGAGCTTCATTCGGCCTAGTGTGTCGCCTTGGGGTGCTCTTGTCTTGTTTGTGAAGAAGAAGGATGGTTCTATATGAATATGTATCGATTATCACCAGTTGAACAAGGTTACAGTAAAGAGAAGGTATCCATTGCCACATATTGATGACCTATTTTATCAGCTTCAGGGTGCCTAAGAGTTCTCTAAGATTGACTTGCATTCAGGCTATCATCAATTGAAGATTCGGGAGCCAGATATCCCAAAGACTACTTTCACAACTCGGTATGGTCATTACAAGTTCCTTGTGATGTCTTTTGGGCTGACCAATGCCCCAGCAGTATTCATGCACTTAATGAACAGTGTATTTCAGCCCTATCTTGACTCTTTCATCATAGTGTTTATTGACGACATTCTGGTGTACTCCCGGAGTCGGGAGGATCATGAGTAGCACCTAAGGACTATGCTTCAAACCTTGAGAGAGAAGTTATATGCAAAATTTTTGAAGTGTGAATTCTGGCTAGATTCAGTGGCATTTTTGGGTCATGTAGTATCGAGTGATGGGATCAAGGTGGACCCGGAGAAGATTGAAGCAGTGCAGAGTTGGCCCAGACCATCCTCAGCTATGGAGATCCAGAGTTTTCTAGGCTTGGCAAGGTATTACCGTCGTTTTGTAAAGGGTTTCTCGTCTATTGCAGCACCTATGACTAGATTGACCCAAAAGGGTGCTCCATTCAGGTGGACTGAGGATTGTGAGGAGAGCTTTCAAAAGCTCAAGACTTCTTTGACTACAGCCCCAGTGTTAGTATTGCCTACTGGATAGGGGTCCTATTCGATGTATTGTGATGCGTCGCGCATTGGTCTTGGCGCGGTATTGATGCAGCACGGTAGGGTGATTGCCTATGTGTCTAAACAGGTGAATGTGCATGAGAAGAATTATCATGTCCACGACCTTCAGTTAGCAGCTATTGCTCATGCCTTGAAGATCTAGCAGCACTATTTGTATGGTGTCCCTTGTGAAGTTTTCACCGATCAACAGAGTCTACAGCATCTTTTTAAATAGAAGGATCTTAACATGCGGCAGCGAAGATGGTTGGAGTTGCTTAAGGATTATGACATCACCATTCTCTATCATCCTGGGAAGGTCAATGTGGTGGTCGATGCCTTGAGTCGCAAGGCGGGGAGTTTGGGAAGTTTAACATATCTACTTGTAGCAGAAAGGCCTTTAGCCTTGGATGTTCAGGCCTTGGCCAACCAGTTTGTTAGATTGGATGTTTCTAAGCCGAGCCGAGATTTGGCTTGTGTGGTTTCTCAATCTTCTCTTTTTGATCGTATCAGAGAGTGTCAGTATGATGACCCTCATGTACTTGTCCTTAAGGACACGGTTCAGCACGGTGATGCCAAGGAAGTCACTATTGGAGATGACGGTGTATTACGGATGTAGGGCAGGCAATGAGTGCCTAATGTAGATGGTTTGCATGAGTTGATTTTCCAAGAGTCTCAAAGTTTGCAGTACTCCATTTATCCAGGTGCCGCGAAGATGTATTAGGATTTCAGGCAGCACTATTAGTGGAGGCGGATGAAGAAGGACATAGTGGAATATGTAGCTTGTTGCCTAAATTGTCAGCATGTGAAATATAAGCATCAGCGACCAGGTAGATTGCTTCAGAAGTTAGAGATTCTTGAGTGGAAATGGGAGCGGATCAGTATGGATTTCGTTGTTGGGCTCATGCGTATTCAGAGGAAGTTCGATGTAACTTAGATGATTGTGGATAGATTTTACTTACTCTTCGGAGAAGCTGGCTCAGATTTACATTCGCGAGATTGTCAGGCTTCATGGCATACTGGTATCTATCATCTCTGACCGAGGAATGCAGTTTACATCACGGTTCTGTATAGCCGTGCAGCTTGAGTTGGGTACTCGTGTGGAGTTGAGTATAGCATTTCACCCTCGGACAGACGGATAGTCCGAGCGCACTATTAAGATATTGGAGGATATGCTTCGTGCGTGTGTGATTGATTTTGGGGGAGCTTGGGATCCGTTATTGCCACTTGCGGAGTTTGCCTACAATAAACATTATCAGTCGAGCATTCAGATGGCAGCATATGAGGCTTTGTATGGTAGACGGTGCAGGTCTCAAGCAGGTTGGTTCGGGCCAGGCGGGGCTAGGATATTGGGTACAGACGTGGTTCATGATGCCTTGGAAAACGTTAAATTGATTCAGGATCAACTTCGTATAGCCCAGTCCAGGCAGACGAGTTTTGTCAATCGGAAGGTTCGTGACATTGCCTTCATGTGTTATACTTCAGCTCAGTTCAGTTGGACAAGGATCTATCCTATGTTTAAGAGTCGGTGAACATTTTGGACAGGCAGGTTCAAACGTTGAAGTCAAAGAACATCGCTTTTGTGAAGGTTCAGTGGAGGGGTCACCTGGTTGAGGGGGCGACTTGGGAGACCAAGCATGATATGCGCAGCAGTTATCCTCATCTTTTCACCACTCCAGGTATGTCTCTATACTCGTTCGAGGATGAACGTTCGTTTTAAGTGGGGGATGATGTAATGACCCGGTCGGTCGGTTTGAGACTATTAGCCCCGAACCCCTAATTACTGCTCCCCCTATTTTGTTTTGTGGTTATGTAACTTGCCGGGAGGATTTGGTTTTGGTTTCAGAGTGAAATGAGACGCATAGTCCCTAAAATGGAAGTTTAAGTCGTAGGAATCGACCATAGTTTGAATTGTGTGAAGACAACACCAGAATAGAGTTTTGACGATTTCTATAGCTCCATAGGGTAATTTTGGTCTTAGGGGCGTGTTCGGATGTTGAATTGGAGGTCTGTAGGTCATTGTAGCGTCAATTGGCGAAAGTTGGAAAATTGGATAATTATTGGCAAGTTTGACCGTGAGTGGACATTTTGATATCGTGGACGGATTCTAATTCCTGAAGTTGGAATAGGTTCGTAATGTCAATTATGACTTGTGTGCAAAATTTGAGGTCAATCGGACTTGATTTGATAGGATTCAGCGTCGGATGTAGAAGTTTGAAGTTTTAAAGTTTATAAGGCTTAAATCGATGTGCAATGTGTATTTTTCGCTTTGTTTGATGTGATCTAAAGGCTCCACTAAGTCTGTACGATGTTTTAGGAATTGTTGGTAAGTTTGATTGAGGTCCCGAGGGCCTTGGGTAGATTCTGGATGGTTAACGGATCAAATTTGGACTTGTAAGAACGGCTGAAGGCACCAGCTCTAGTGTAATCACACCTGCACAAGATTCACCGCAGGTACAAGCCCACAGAATGGGCATGTTGATCGCAGAAGCGGGCTGGAGCAGTGTGGGCAGAGGTCGCAGATGCGAGAAAAGTTCCGCATCTGCGAGATCGCAGATGCGAAGGAGGCAACGTAGAAGTGGGAGGGACCTGGCATGGGGG
>AWOL01S0000234.1:147302-159506 GCA_000715115.1 Nicotiana otophora | reverse complement strand
GGGGGGGGGGGGGGTTCAGAAGCGGCCTTCATCTCGCAGAAGCGAGTTCGCAAAAGTGGATTTAGGACCGCAGAAGCGGAAGTTCCGCAGGTGCGGAAGATTTGACCGCAGGAGCGAGAGGAACCGCAGAAGCGAATAAGATGGCGTTTCTGCGACGCCGCGGATGCGGCTACATTTTCGCAGAAGCTGAAGTGCTAAACAAAACACTTAAATACAAAGGTTCGCAATTTTGCTTCATTTTAAACATTTTGAGCTCGGGTTTTGGCGATTCTTGAGAGCATTTTTGAGGGATTTCTTTAGGTAAGTCTCTTGTACTTATTTTTGATCAATAACCTTGTTTCCCCATTGATTTTCCTACCTAGATTGTGTGTATTTAAGGTGGAATTTGGGAGTTGGAGGCTAGGGATTTGGAGAGCTAAATTTTGGGATTTGGGTGGCGACTTGGTGTCGAATTTTAGTAATTTTGGTATGGGTGAACTCGATATCAAATGGGTGTTCATATTTTGTGACCTTTACCTAATTCCGATACGTGGGGCTGGGTGAACCTTTTGGGGTGATTTTTCAATTCTTTGCTAAAGTCGTAGATTTATGATTTAAATTAGTTTTTTGTAGTTGTATTCATGATATGTAATTGCTTTTGGCTAGATTTGGGCAATTCAGAGTCGGAAAATTGAGGGAAAGTCATACTTATCGATTGATTAAGCAAGATTTGAGGTAAGTGACTTGTCTAACCTTGTGTGGGGGAAATCCCTTAGGATTTGGTACTGTTGTAACAATTTGTGATATGTGAGCGTCGTGTACGCGAGGTGACGATTGCGTACACAGGCTAATTATGGAAATTCTGGTTCTTGATGAGTAGATTTCTTTTAAATTCCTCAACCTAGTTGCCTTAGCATGTATAACTGTCATGTTTAGCCTAGTATCGCATGTTTACATGTCTTAATTTCGTGAAACATGCTTAGTTGAATTACCTGTTCCTTGATTATTGTATTTGGTCTTTAACTGTAGGATTCCTTGCCGTAAATTTGTGGTTCCATAATTTATGAGTTGCATATTTACTTTGGGACTACCAGGTGGTACCTCGGGAGATCCCCCTACTTGTATATTTACTTTGGGACTACCAGGCGGTACCTCAGGAGATCCTCCTGCCGTGCATATTTACTTTTGGGACTACGAGGCAGTACCTCGGGAGATCCCCCTGTTGAGCATTTACATTTGGGTTACGAGGCGATACCTCGGGAGCGCCCGTGTTGTTTACCTCTATTTGTTGTGCTGTTATTTTTTGAAACTTCCCGTTGTTAAATTCTCAGTCATTTCAAAATATCATTATATCTTCTGTCTTGCTTATCTTTTAAACCAGTAAGGCCCTAACCTGACCTCGTCACTACGCTACCGAGGTTAGGCTTGGCACTTACTGGGTACCATTTTGGTGTACGCATAATACACTTCTATATATCTTTTTGTGCAGATCCATGTTCTTCCTACCATACCAGATACCAGTGAGTTGGACCGCATGTGGAGACTTAAAGGTATATCTGTTAGCGTCCGCAGACCTCGGAGTCCCCCTCTATCCTTATTATATTGTTTCCCTTATTTTGTTTAGACTTTGATGTATAGAGACACTTACTATTTTCTCTTAGAAGCTTGTGACTTATTTCTACCGGGTTTTGGGAGTTGTAATTATTAAATCACAGTTTTTCTTTATATATCATGTATTGAGATCGGAGTTCAGTTTATTATTCAGTTATTCCGCAAATTGTTAGGCTTACCTAGTCTTAGAGACTAGGTGCTATCACGACATCCTACGGAGGAAAATTGGGTTCGTGACACTGCTCCATAATGAAATTTGAAAGAAATTCAAATTTGAACTGATCTTTATTGGTCTTGCTTCTTTCCTCGTGAACAAGGAGCTCACCAGCAACATGACGTGTTAGTTTGTTTTTGCGTTTGGACCTTTAAATTGTTCTTGTAATTGTTAGGTATTTTACCTAATTTTCTTACTATGTTTGATTTTCCTTTCTTGAAGGAATGGAAATATATTTATCATACTTAATTTTACCTTTTACGGAAAGAAATAAAATTCATCCATATTTGGCTAGCCCTTTTTATTGGAAGAAAAGATTTTGGACTTCTATAAATTGAGGATCTTTCATTCTCATTTGGTAGCATTCACGATGTAACCATAAGGGATTTGACAATTTTTTTTAGGGGGAAATTTTGAGACAAGTATTATCCTGCCACTTGTGTGTGCCTCTTTGTGAGGTTTCTCTGTCAATATTTGTATCTTTTATATTGTGGACTGCTCATCTCCGCCTGTGGATGTAGATCAATTGACCGAACCACGTTAAATATTTATGTCTCTTTTGGTATGTTTCTCTTTTGTTGTCTGATTTATCATCATTAAAAGTATGCGTTGTTAGCTTTCGCATGACACCTGATTATCTCGACATATCAGTGGTACTAGAGCAAGGTTCAAAACAGGTTCATCAAGGTGGGTTTAGTTCTAACCATAACATGTTTGACAGTAATTATGATTTTTGTCTGAGAAATTTGGCTAGATTGCTACTTACGTTGAGACAAAATTTATGATGGAGATTTGGAGATACAACATGTTGAATGTTATATGAAGAATGTGGATCAAGTTTATTTTGTCAGAAAACTCATACCAAGGGGAGAAGTTTTAGGTATTTGTCAAAATTTTTTACTATATTTGATTTTCCTATCTCTTGAAGGAAGGGCAATATATTTACCATAATTAATTTTGTCTTTTACGGAAAAAAAATATAATTCTTCCATATTTGGCTCGTTCTTTTTCATGGAGGAAAAGGTTTTGGACTTTTATAAATTTAGGATCATTCCTTCTCATTTAGTAGCATCTACAATGTAGCCACGAGGGGTTTGAGAGTCTTATTTAGGGGTTGAATTTTGAGACAAGTACTATCCTGCCACTTGTGTGTGTCTCTTTATTTCTCTCAATATTTGTACCTTTTACATAGTGGATTACCTATCTCCGTATGTGGATGTAGGTTAATTGATCGAACCACGTTAAATATTTGTATCTCTTTTGGTATGTTTCTCTTTTGTTGTCTCATTTATCGTCATTGAAAATATGCGTTGTTAGCTTCCACATGACACCTGATTATTTCGATCCTAACAGTAATTTTGTCTATTGAGTCAGTTAGCTATTTTTTCACAGTTTTAAGAATTGAATATATGTCACGACCCCAATTTCCCTTCGTAGGATGTCATGATGGCACCTAGTCTTTAAGACTAGGTAAGCCTAACACTTGCTGAATTAATGGCAAAATTCAACCAACAACTATTAAATATGAAACAGAAATTTCTATACAAAGCCAACAATCCCAAAACCGATAGTACAAGTCATAAGCTCTACTGAGTTCACTAGAAAATCTCTAAGTACAATTGTTCCGGAATAGAAATAAAATGTACACAAATAACTTTCGAAGGTGACTCCCAGGACTGCGAACGTGACGGCAGGTATACCTTGAAGTCTCCACAACAATATATGATCTGCTATCTAACAATCAACATACTCCGAAGTACCTGTATCTGCACAAAAATGTGCAGAGGTGTAGTATGAGTACACCACGGTTGGTACCGAGTAAGTATCAAGACTAACCTCGGTGGAGTAGTGACGAGGTACAAGTCAAAACACTCACTAGACAAGATAACTTGTGTAGTATAGAGGTATAAAGCTAATAACAAAAAGCATAAATCAGTAAAAGGCAACAAAATCAACATGTGATATAAACAGTAAAGCAACAAGAACAATGTGAAGTATCATTGAACCCAAATAAGGAACACAATTAATAATCAATTAATCAAGTCGTTCTAATACATGATTCACAATGAAATCACCTTGTGATACCTCATCTCATAGTCACAAGTCACGGGTCTCAACCCATCATCATGTACTCACGGCACCTCATGCCCACATCTCGAATCACAACTACACGAACAACTCACGTGCCAATATCCCAATCTATCAACATGATCACAGGCTCACAATCACAATCCGCCCGACATGATCACAGGCTCACAATCACAATCCGCCCAGCATGGTCACAGGCTCACAATCACAATCCGTCTGCCATGGTCACAGGCTCATAACCACAATCCGCCCGGCATGGTCACAGGCACAATATCAACATGAAAACAGATAATACAATGGGCATGATCAATAAATGTTAAGTTTCATACTCCTAAGCTAGTATAAGTGGCATGCTACGGTGTATGCTTGTGCGAGTGTACTACTACAGCCCAAGTCAACAAGTAATATGAAAGACATCAAGTAGATCATTGAAACAACAAAGCAAGTCACGTAAGGTGTATGACAAACACAAGTTAAAGCACATCATCATACGAAAATCCCCAATGCAATATCCTCGAGCCATCGCACACCATCCCTGACATTGCCACCATTATCTCTACGGTAGCCACCCGTCACTCCGCCCTGACAATATCATTAGCCACCCATATCTCTATAATAGCCACTTGTATCCCTCCTTATAATATCCACCCTTATCAATCCGCCCGTACAATAACACAATAGCCAACTCTTATCACTCCGTACATTCAACAACGGTGAAATGTCACCCTTATGCTCTGCATAACAACAACGGTGAAATGCCACCCTTATACTCCACACAACAACAACAGTGAAATGCCACCCTTATACTCCACATAACAACAACGGTTAAATGTCACCCTTATACTCCGCATAACAACAACCAAAACTACACAACAATTCACAAATGCTAACATCACAACAACACGACGTATCAAATCATAACACAAGTACTCATAGGCCACAACCTTTCCAAGGATCCAACAATATCAATATTTCCACAACAAATAGCCCACGTCTCAAACACAATGTGTATAAAATTTCAATAACAACAAAAGAAATGGGAAAGTAACTCAACAAGGAACGACACCCCCTTTTTAATACAACTTCAATTAAAATAGATTTAATAACTTTCGATAACCTCAATTCCGATTAATTGTTTAAGGATAACTTTAATTGTGAAAGTATTTCCATAAAATGGCAAACTTCGGCTCTGAATACATGAATTAGGCTAACAATGAAAGTGATGGCACGAACTAGTACTACGTCTAATGCATGAGAATAACCTGGCAAAAAAGGATATCATGTACAATAATTTCAACTAAGAATAACTCCACAATAAAAGAAATCAGATAATGATAAAAGTGATAACAAGTTCATATAAAGCATATAAGAGCAAACTCTACAAGTAAAGAATGTGACATGTAACGACAACTTCAAATAAAGCATGTGATAATAGACATGACGAATATAATATACAACATGTGCTAACAATTACAAATGAATACATGAAAGAAGACTAAGAGTCTAAACCGGTCAATTTGCACATATAAGCCCGAGTATGTACTCGTTACCTCGCGTACATGGCTTTCACATGACATAAATAGCACAAACGACTCAAATCCTAAGGGGTTGTTCCCCCTACATAAAGTTAAGCAAGATACTTACCTCAAAGAAGCTAGACTGATACTCTAAAATACTCTTCTCATGTGAAACAATCTCTGGGCGGCTCAAATCTAACCAAAATAACTTAATATCATAAATAAAAACTATAGAAAGCAATTCTGAATAATAAAGCTTCGATCTTTAATAAAAACTAAAAATGTCAAACCCAGGCTCGCACCTTGGAACCCGATAAAATTTATAAAATCCGAACATCCATTACAATACGAGTTCAACCATACCAAAATTATCCAATTTCGACATCAAATGGTCCTTCAAATCATCTTTTTACATTTTTTAAAGTTTTCACAAAAATTTCCATTTTCTCTCATTCAATTCACTAATTTAATGATAAAAATAATTATGGAATCATGAAATATAATCAAATCCGGGTAAAGAACACTTACCTCAAACTAACACGTGCAAATCCCCTCCAAAATCGCCCAAATCCGAGCTCTCTAACTCAAAAAAAGATAAAATAACAAAAGCCCTCAAAATAGAGTTTTTATAATCTGCCCAGTGATTCCTCTATGAATAGATAATCTATGAAGTCTAAGTAAACATGAGAAGTCATTTGAAGCACATTAAGGGAACTTAGTCATGCGGACTATTAGGATTCAGAAATGAGGATTATTAAAGTCGTATAACAGGCTAGTCAATATCAATCTAACGATATTCAGAAACATGACAAAGGATCACAGATCAGCAGCACCTTATCATGAACATGGAGATAACATTTTATATTAATGATAACATCACAAATGACTACAGTTAACAGAAGACAACAAGCATATTCATAACATTCTAATAAGATGATCAAATAGAAGAGTTCGATGTGTACTGACCTTCTCGAGGGCAGCAGACCAAACAAGAATTTCTCTTAATTGCTTAAGACCCAAAGCTTTAAGCTCAAAGCAGCGAAAGCACTCATAAACAAAAAAAGAGAAATCAGTAAGAAACC
This sequence comes from Nicotiana otophora, assembly GCA_000715115.1. Lineage (NCBI taxonomy): Eukaryota > Viridiplantae > Streptophyta > Magnoliopsida > Solanales > Solanaceae > Nicotiana > Nicotiana otophora. Next base: position 153,015 of record AWOL01S0000234.1, on the reverse strand, counting down.
CTAGGTTTTGGAAATTTCAGAATTACTCTTAGATGGTTGTTAGTAGTTTTTCTCTGTTAGGTTGTTTGTTGTTAGGTGATGGTAGATGAGAACATTAAAGGCCCTATTTATAGTGCCTTTAAGATTCTAGGGTTTCAACAAATGCAAAATAATAGTGGAAAGTTTAGGTTGTTTGTTGTTAGGTAATGGTAGATGAGAACATTAAACGCCCTATTTATAGTGCCATTAAGATTCTAGGGTTTCAACAAATTCAAAATAATAGTGGAAAGTGACGAAAGATTGATAATGACAGCAAGATTGGGAAAATCAGATAGACAGAGGGAAAATCGTTTAGGGATTTACCTGAGAAGAGAGAAGCTAATCGATGAGGTGCGAGGGACCGATGGTCAGAACACAATACCCAGAGGTCATTGCATTTGACCTCTGGGTGTTGAATATCAACATTGAGGCCAGCTAGCGTCCCAGACTCGCCTTGATTTGAAAAGACGGAGGAGAAGATCTGACAAGTTGAAGTTTCACCATTTGGTTTGACTTCTTCAAATAGGGCTATTTAAATTGAATGGCGAAAAAGGAAAGAAATGATGAGCTTCGTAGTACAGAGATAGAATGAATGGCCATGCATGCCATGGATTTAAAAAGCCACGGTCGATTTGAAGTTTCTTCTCTAGGTTAGGGTTTTCGGATTTGGGGCTTTGAGTTTCAAACACGAAATGAGTAAGGATTCAACGAGAATCATGGGTAATGAAGGCAGAAGGAACGTTTTCTGGTCATGATTCATGACTTTGCACTAACTAGTGCAAGGTTTTGGGTGATTGTTAGGTCTGAGAGTTTGAGAGAGATGAGAGAAGAATGGGAAAAGTGGCGGCCAGGTCTTTGGAGTGAATGATTAGGGTTTGGGGGAAGATGGGTTGGTCTCTGAGTTTACGTTGGGAGATGGAACGGGGGTTGTTGGATCTGTTGATCAACGGCTCCGATCATTTTGATAATTAAAAATTTAGAAATGATTTAAATGGAAAAAATTGGTGGTTGTTGGATTACTTTGATCAGACGGTTGAAAATAAATCTCTGGATGCTTAAGAATTAAAGAGGAAATAAAGATAAAACGTGGGCCATTAATATAAGAGATGGACGGCCCAGATGGTTTGTGTTTGTTTTGTGTGTGCTGGAGACAGGTGACGTGGCACGTGGTGTTTGGTGTAAAGGTGATGGGAGGGATTGTCAAAGTGGAATGAGATGGGGTGTTTGGACTGGGTCAGATCCGTTTAGGCTTGGCATTTGGGTTCAAAATAATTTAAGATATGGCCACTTTGCTTTTAATTGAAAATTGCAATTGTAGCCTTTTGTCTTTTAATCCCTTTTTGAACTTAATTTAAATAAACTTAACAATTTTCAAATAGAATATGGTAAAATTTATAACTACTAATTATTTTAATTAATTATTTGTAAAAGTAATTTATTTTCTAAATTATAACTAATTTCAAATTATTAACAAAGTAGTCTAATTAACTAGAAATTAAAGAGTAATTCATTAAATTAACTATATAGGCCTATGTGATGCATTTAAAAGTTATTTCAGTAATCTTAAAATAGTAAGCATATTTATAATTACATAATATTAATACTACGTGATTAATTTTAAAATTAATATTTAATTAATTTGTAAAAATAAGTATTTATTACTAGAAAATACTTTTAAAATATTTATTATAAATTATTAAGTATAAATAAATTAATTTTAAAAAGGAGGGTCAAAATTGGCCGTCAACACCCGGGACCCCGTCAAAACATGCCAATAAGTTCCATAACATAGCGCAGACCTACTTCAGGCCTCAAATCACATCAAACAACGTCAAAACTACGAATCGCACCTCAAATCGAATTTAATGAACTTATGAACTTTCAACTTCTACAACTCGTGCCGAATCATATCAAATCAATCCGGAATGACGTTAAATTTTGCATGCAAGTTCCAAATGACAGAACGGCAAGAATACTTTCAACTAAGAATAACTCCACAATAGAAGAAATCACATAATGATAAAAGTGATAACAACTTCATATAAAGCATATAAGAGCAAACTCGATAAGTAAAGAATGTGACATGTAACGACAACTTCAAATAAAGCATGTGATAATAGACATGATAAATAAAAGATATAACATGTGCTAACAATTCCAAATAAATACATGAAAGAAGCCTAAGTGTCTAAACCGGTCAATTTTCACATATAAGCCCCAGTACATACTCGTCACCTCGCGTACACTGCTTTCACATGACTCAAATAGCACAAACGACTCAAATCCTAAGGGTAGTTCCCCCACACAAAGTTAGGCAAGATACTTACCTCAAAGAAGCTAGACCGATACTCTAAAATGACCTTCTCATGTGAAACAATCTCCGGACGGCTCAAATCCAACCAAAATAATATAATATCATAAATACAAACTATAGAAAATAATTCCGGATAATAACGCTTCGATCTTTAATGAGAACTAAAAGGTCAACCCCGGGCCCGCATCTCGGAACCCAATAAAATTTATAAAATCCGAACACCCATTACGATACGAGTCCAACCATACCAAAATTATCTCATTCCGACATCAAATTTTCTTCAAATTATCATTTTACATTTTGAAAGTTTTTACAAAAATTCTCATTTTCTCTCATTCAATTCACTAATTTAATGATAAAAATAATTATGTAATCATGAAATATAATCAAATCCGGGTAAAAAGCACTAACCCCATACCAACACGTGAAAATCTCCTCCTAAATCGCCCAAATCCGAACTCTCTAACTCAAAAAGTGATAAAATATCAAAAGCCCTCGAAATAGAGTTCTTATAATCTGCCTAGTGATTCCTCTTACGCGATCGCGGAACAATCCTCACGATGGCGAAGAACAAACTGCTGCCCAGAAAAAATAAAGCTTCGCGTTCGCGGCACACATCTCGGGACGCGATGAACAATGACAACAGACTACGCGAACGCACATAGAAACACGCAAACGTGATGAGTAAAAGACTACCAGCTCCCAGCTCCACTACGTTAACACGAAGAGAGAGTTGCAAATGCAGATAACTGACTGCATAAGCTTCGCGAACGCGTGCCCACGGTCACGCTAACTATGAACAAAATCCCTGAGCTCCAAGAAACCTTTCGCGGTCGTGTCTTCAACTTCTTGATCGCGAAGAACAACAGGCACATCAGCAAATCAGTTGTCCAAAAACATGAAGAAATGGCTCGTAGCCCATTCGAAACACACCCGAGGCCCCTGGGACCCATCGAAACATACTAACAAGTTTCATAACATAGCGCGGACCTACTCGAGGCCTCAAATCAGATCAAACAGCGTCAAAACTACGAATCGCACCTCAAATCGAACTTAATAAACTTATGAACTTTCAACTTCTACAACTCGCGCTGAATCATACTAAATCAATCCAGAATAAAGTCAAATTTTGCATGCAAGTTTCAAATGACACAACGGAGCTATACCAACTCGCGGAATCGAAATCCGAACTCGATATCAATAAAGTCGACTCCCGGTCAAATCTCTCAACCTTCCAAACCTTCAACTTTTCAACTATCGCCAAAATGCATCAAACTAACCTACGGACCTCCAAATCAAAATCCGCACACACGCTTAGTCCAAAATTACCATACGAAGCTATTGGAATCATCAAAATACCATTCCGGAGTCGTCTACACCAAAGTCAAACCCCGGTCAACTCTTACCGCTTAAACTTCTAAAACAAGAATCATCCTTCTAAACCAATCCTGAATCATCCGAAAACCGAACTCGACTATACACGCAAGTCATAATACACAATACGAAGTTGCCCGCGACCTTAAACCAACAAACGGGACGCTAATTCTCAAAACGACCGGTCGGATCGTTACAATATACAACATCACCAATACAGCACCTAATTTGTGCTTGGACTACACAACTTAAAAGTAGCTTGGAACATCATGGTGCCTGCGACCATCTTATTTTTCTTGAGTTATATAGTGTCTCACTTCGAGTATAAAAAGACATCCTAGAATATTTATAAGGTTGCGAATCGCTTAATTCATACCTTGAGGTTTTTGGGCTGAACGCTTAAATTCCTGAGGCGAAAAGGGTGTATTTGCTCTCTGCCAGAACTGTGGCTCGCCTCACGAAGAAACTATGGTTAATTTCAACTTCATAGCGTCTCTATGGTAGATGTATAGTAATCTAAGTGGGCGTTTGGACATAAGAATTGTAAAATTCTAAAATAGGGAGAAAAGATTTTTCAAGTGAAAATGGTATTTGAAATTTAGAGTTGTGTTTGGACATGAATATAATTTTGGGTTGTTTTTGAAGTTTTGTGAGGGATTTGAATGAAAATTTTGAAAACCAACTTTTTGGAGTTTTTCAAATTTTCGAAAATTTCCAAAATGCATCTTCGAGTGAAAATTGGAAATTTTATTAACAAACGCTGATTTCGAATAAAAGTGAATTCTTTTTTGGAAAAAAGGGAAATATTTCTTATGTGCAAACGGGCATCTTCATCTCAGATATTAAGTCAATATATGACTAGTACTGGGATTAAGAAGATACATGAAATATCGTCAGTTCGTCACCACACCTAATAACTAATATGTCATCCCGTTCTCATGTATATAATTTTAGAAGAAACGATTGAGGTCACTATAATTGGATCCATTTAATATTACCAGCCGTTCGGGTTACACTTCATGCATGTGATATTACGTTATTCACATTATTGGTAAAAGTACAAATAAACGGATCTTTCATAGGATTACGAAAACACCCACAAATATTAGAACACTTTCAATATTTTTGTATAAAAGAAAATAAATATTCCTTCCGTTACAATGTACACCATAAATCAATAAATAAATAAATAAATTGTATACGGTAAAAATCAGTTAGTCCTTCGTACGAACTGGTTTAAATGATAATATATTGGATCGAAGAAGCATCTTTATAGTATCAGGTTGAGGTCCGAAGTCAGGTCACCAAGCTTCGAGCCCGAGGGACCGATCAATGTCGAGTTCGATGTCATTATCGAGCTCGAATCCAAGTCGAACTACGATGCAAAGCAAAGTTATCGAGTTTATGAGGCAGAGACCGACCAACACTGACCCCGAATCAATACAAGGAGCTCGAGTCAAGACCGAAAGCTCGAGTCAATATCGAACTCATAGACAAGAGCTGTTGCAATCCCACTAGAGGAGAGAATCTTGACAGGAATTCTGGAAAAGTTGATTTATCATGGGTCTTCCACTATGTATTTTTAATTATATCTAAAGTAAGATCCCTCTACTATAAAGGGGATGATTATTATTTTTGCAAGGGCATGCTTTAGCTTACATTGTAATCAAGAAATACCGGACATTCCTATATTGAAGGATTATTCTTTTTGGCTTCATTGATTGATTCATCTAGCTTCAACCTTGTGTATTTCTCATTCTTTACAATCCGTATTTGATACTTTCTATTTATCCTTACGATTTGTGTTAATTTATACCACATATCCTTAGAACTACGTATAAATTCAACTCTACCCATTTTTCGGGTAAACAATTTGGCGCCCACCGCGGGGTTGAGGATAGCAGTGGTTGTTTGATACAAGTCTGCAACACACACCGTTTTATGCTTGTCTTTTGAATGTATCTTTTACTCAAGCTCCTTGTGAAGAGGGTGCTTCGAATGTGAAGG
>AWOL01S0000234.1:106887-147046 GCA_000715115.1 Nicotiana otophora | reverse complement strand
ATGATTGCAGGTCTCGAGCTAGCTAAAAGCTTGGGAGCAGAAGTCATTGAAGCCAAATGTGACTCTTTACTAGTGGTGAACCAAGTAAACAAAACCTTCAAAGTTCGAGAAGATATAATGCAAAGGTATTTGGACAAATTACAGGTAACTTTGCACCGTTTCAAAGAATGGACTTTACAACATGTGCCTCGAGAACAAAACAGTGAGGTCAATGCACTCGCAAATTTGGGGTCATCGGTTGAGGAAGATGAAATCGACTCGGGGACTGTCGTTCAACTCTCGGGATCCGTAATCGAGGAGGGGCATGCCGAGATAAATTCCACAAGCTTAACCTGGGATTGGAGAAATAAGTATATTGAATATTTGAAGAACGGAAAACTCCCATCAAACCCTAAAGAATCAAGGGCCCAACGAACCAAAGCTGCTCGATTCACGTTGGCTGAAGATGGAACACTATACAGAAGGACGTTCAATGGACCATTGGTAGTATGCTTGGGACCAAGAGACACCGATTATGTTTTACGAGAAGTCCATGAAGGCACTTGTGGGAACCACTCCGGCACCGAACCACTGATTCACAAAATCATCAGAGCAGGATATTACTGGGATAGCATGAAAAAGGATACTAAGGAGTTTGTTCGAAAATGTGATAAATATCAGAGATTTGCACCTATGATCCATCAACCCAGAGAATAACTTCACTCAGTCTTATCCCCATGGCCATTCATGAAATGGGGAATGGATATCGTCGGCCCTCTGCCATCGGCCCCAAGTAAAGCTAAGCTCATTTTATTTATGATTGACTATTTCTCTAAATGGATTGAAGCACAGGCGTTCGAGAAAGTAAGAGAGAAAGAGGTTATAGACTTCATCTGGGATCATATCGTGTGTTGATTTGAGATACCCGCCGAAATAGTGTGTGACAATGGGAAATAATTTATCAACAGCAAAATAACGAAATTCCTCGAAGACCACAAAATAAAAAGGATATTATCAATACCATACCACCCTGGTGGGAACGGACAGGACGAATCGATGAACAAGACTATCATTCAAAACCTAAAGAAAAGGTTGAACGGAGCCAAGGGAAAATGGAGAGAAATTCTACCAGAAGTTCTTTGGGCATATCGAACTACATCAAAATCCAGTACGGGGGCAACTGAGTTCTCCTTAGTATATGGTTCTGAAGCCTTGATTCCAGTCGAAGTCGGGGAACCCAGTGCCAGGTTTCGATATACAACAAAAGAGTCAAATCACAAGGATGTGAATACTAACCTCGAATTGTCAGATGAAAAACGAGAAGCTGCTCTCATCCAATTGGCCGCTCAAAAGTAGCAAATCGGAAGATACTATAATCTAAGAACCAAGCTGTGCCATTTTAAACTCGGGGACTTAGTGCTAAGGAAAATCACCCTCAGTACCTGAAATCCAAACAAAGGAAAACTAGGTCCAAACTGGGTGTCACGACCCAATTTCTATTTTAGGTCGCGATGGCGCCCAACACCGATGTTAGGCAAGCCAACACTAATCATCTAGTGAGTCCCATTTATTTTACCAAAACCTTCCCAACGTTTAACATAACTTAAATTGATAAGCATTCAATAATAACAAGTGATTAAGGTAAGTTAGATTGTAATGACCAAAAGAAGTAAAATTTAAATAATTACATCCCAAAAACAAATAGTCTACCAATGTGTATGCCGGGAACTAGTGTCACAAGTATGTGGGCATCTAGTAGAATGTACAAAGAATATATCTACCCTACTGCCTGAAATAGAATAGACAGTCAAAGCAAAATAAAGACTCCAACACGCTGCTGAACGACATCAGAAAGAAGCAGCTCATCGTGGAATCTCTGGCAAAATATCAAGAACGTGCTCCGGACGGGTAGCTAGATGCACCTGCATCAGACCCTGTACAATTAAGTACATAAGCGTAGTATGAGTACATAAACAATATGTACCCAGTAAGTATCCCTTCTAACCTCGAAGAAGTAGTGATGAGGGGTCGACTTGACACTTACTAGGGCCAAACATTATATTTAAGTATGAGGCTAAGAATGAATATCAAGATTTAATAGCAAATAATGACAAGAAATGACAGGTCTTTTCGTAAATATATGCATTTCAATTGCTATCATTTCAGTTGACAATTTATATTCAAGGCATTTAAAACAGTTTAAAACCACGGAAAAGTGCCAAGCAAATAGCATGCGCATATAATGCCGAGGGCATACGGCCCGATCCAACAAAATAATAAAATGGGCATTGCCAAAGGGTCGAACGGCGCGTACCATAGATGCATCTATTAACCTGCCGAGGCGAACGGCCCGCTCCCATGAGAATAGTGGAAAGAATCACCCCACTCGCGAAATATAATTGCGAAGCGGTTACATATAAACATAACATATTTTTCCTCAATCCTTTTGAAATAATAAATTTCTTGAGACCTTCAAATTCTTAGGATCTTGAAATGAATTTCCATTCAATACAAATAGTGCTCATAATCAATTAACAGTGTTCACGAAGCATGGTGCAAGCCTAAACTACCCGGACATAACAAGAATAGTCACTACGTACGGACTCTCGTCACCTCGTGCGTACATAGTCCCTCACAAATATTCAGATATCATATAAATTCAACTATGGAGAAATTTTCCTCTTACAAGGTTAGAAAGGAGACTTACCTCGTATCGAGCCTACTTCCCGATTCAAGAATGCGCTTAAACCTCCAAATTTGTCGCCCAACAACTCGAAACTAGCCAAACATTACATAAACTAATCAATCTATGCTCAAAAGTTCATAATTCCACCATTTAAGTGATTACCCAAACTAATTTGTACGATTTCCTAAAATTCACCCCCGGACCTACATGCTTGGATTTCGGAAATTCTTAAGGAAAGTTGTTACCCATAACCTTAGGATCAATAATATATGATTTTTACTAGATTCCATAACTAATTTCGTGGTTAAATCTATTTTTTATCAAAACCCTAGGTTTTACTCTAAACCCATAATTTTCACTAATTTATATATTGTAATCTACCTATAAACTATGTATTAAACTCACATTATGTAGGAATTACTTACCTCACAAAGCTAGGTGGAAATCTCCCCTTTTGAAGCTCCCAAATCGCCCAAGTGTTGAGTGAAGTGAGTCAAAAATGACACACTACTGTATTAAATGAAGGCCACTACCTTCAGCAATTTTTGCATCTGCGGCACGTGGACCGCACCTGCGGTCTCGCTTCTGCGGACCATCGTCTGCATCGGCAGAGAGGGGAGGACTGGCTAGGGTCGCACCTGCGGATAGGTGAGCGCACCTGCGGTTCCGGTTCTGCGAAAAAGGGACCGCATCTGAGGAACCTGGGCTCCGATTCTTGGGCCGCATCTGCGCAGCTTCGCCCGCACCTGCGAGCTCACACCTGCGGCTACCCAACCGCAGGTGCGGTCACACCAGAACTGGTGCACCAGCAGCTCATGTTTTAGCTTGGACTCGACTCGTGTGACGTCCGAATGGCATCCGGGGCCCCCAAGGCCCCGTCCAAACATACCAATAAGTTCTAAATCATAAAACGGACTCGCTCGAACCTTCAGAACGCCCGAAACAACATTAAAACCAAGAATCACACCCTAAAATCAATTGAATCAAACTTATGAACTTCAAGTTCTTAAATCTACTCCCAACATGCCGAAACGTACTTACACTACTCGGAATGATACCAAATTTTGTGTGAAAGTCTTAAATGACATTACGGAACTATTCCTGGTCTTGGAATTCTGTTTGGACCTAGATATCACCAAAACACGTCCCAAACCACATTTATAGAACTTTTAAAACTTCAAGAATCATATGTTCACTATTTGGCGTCGAAACGCTCCAGGGTCATCCGAAACCCATTTCGAACATACACCCAAGTCTGAAATCATTATACGAACTTATTGGAACTGTCATATCCCAATTCCGAGGTCGTTTACTCAAAATATTGACCAAAGTCAAACTTGGCCTTTTAAGGCATCCATAAGAACCAAGTGTTCCGATTCCAACCCAAACTCTTCCAAATCCCGAACCAACTATACCCGCAAGTCATAAATCAATTAAAGAAAGTAGGGGAAGTCTCGTTTAGGGGAACGGGGTTCTAGAAAGAAAAATGACCGGTCGAGTCGTTACATTCTCCACCTCTTAAACAAACGTTCGTCCTCGAACGGGTCTAGAATCATACCTGGAGTGCTGAACAAGTGTGAATATCTGCTCTGCATGTCCTCCTTGGGCTCCCAAGTCGCCTCCTCAACTGTTTGGCCCCTCCACTGGACCTTCACGACAGAAACCCTCTTAGACCTCAACTGGCGATCCTGCCTATCAATAATAGCAACTGGTTCCTCCTCGTAGCCCAACATCTCGGCTAACTGAATGGCACTGAAGTCTAACACATGAGACAAGTCGGCGTGATACCTTCGGAGCATAGATACGTGAAAAATCAGATGAACACCTGATAAGCTGGGAGGAAGAGCAAGCTCATAAGAAACCTCCCCAACTTGCCTCAACACCTCAAATGGACCTATAAACCTTGGGCTTAACTTGCCCTTCTTCCCGAACCTCATAATGCCCTTCATTAGTGAGACTTTCAATAGAACCTTCTCGCTAACCATAAATGATATATCACCTGCCTTCTAATCCGCGTAACGCTTCTGTCTGGACTGAGCCATGCGAAGCCTCTCCTGAATCAACTTTACCTTTTCCAAGGCATCCTTTACCAAATCAGTACCATATAGCTTAGCCTCGCTAGGCTCAAACCACCCGATGGGAGATCGACATCGCCGACCATATAAAGCCTCAAATTGAGCCATACCAATGCTAGACTGATAGTTGTTGTTGTAAGAAAACTCGACCAAGGGCAAGAACTGATCCTTATGCCCTCCAAAGCCAATCACACATGCCCTGAGCATGTCCTCCAATATCTGAACTGTCCGCTCTGACTGCCCGTTGGTCTATGGGTGGAATGTTGTGCTGAGCTCTACACGGGTTCCCAACTCACTCTGTACGTATCTCCAGAAATGCAAAGTGAACTAAGGACCTCTATCTGATATGATGGACACAGGCACACTGTGAAATCGAACTATCTCCCGAATGTAGATCTGGGCCAACCTCTCTGAAGTGTAAGTAGTGGCAACTGGAATGAAGTGTGCCAACTTGGTCAACCTGTCAACAATAACCCATACTGCATCGAATTTTTGCAAAGTTCGTGGCAACCCAACTATGAAGTCCATAGTGATGCGCTCCCATTTCCACTCAGGTATAGTCATCTGCTGGAGTAGGCCTTCTGGCCTCTGGCGCTCATACTTAACCTGCTGGCAATTTAGGCATCTAGCTACATACTCCACTATGTCTTTCTTCATTTGCTACCGCCAATAATGCTGCCTCAGGTCACGATACATCTTTGTAGCACCTGGATGAATAGGATACCGTGAACTGTGTGCCTCTTCTAGAATCCTCTCCCTCAAGCCATCAACATTAGGAATACATAGGCGACCCTGAAGTCGCAGAACACCATCCTCGCCAATAGAAACCTCCTGAGCACCACCCTGTAGTACCGTCTCCATGAGAACCGCTAAATGCGGATCATCTAACTATCGAGCCTTGATTTGTCCCAATAATAAAGACTGAGCAACAACGCATGCAAGGACTCAGCTGGGCTCTACAATGTCCAGCCTCATAAGTCTATTATCCAAGGACTGAATGTCCAAAGCTATTGGCCTCTCCTCCGCTGAAATGAATGCCAAGCTACCCATGCTCTCTGCCTTCCTGCTTAAGGTGTCTGCAACCACATTTGCCTTGCCCGGATGATAAAGAATAGCGATGTCATAGTCCTTCAGTAACTCAAGCCATCTACGCTGCCTCAAATTAAGGTCCCTCTGCTTGAACAAGTGTTGTAAACTGCGGTGGCCTGTATAAACCTCACAAGACACTCCATATAGGTAATGCCTCCAAATCTTAAGGGCATGAACAATCGCTGCCAATTCCAAATCATGCACGGGGTAGTTCTTCTCATGAGCCTTCAGCTGACGTGAAGCATATGCAATAACTCATCCCTCCTGCTTCAATACACATCCCAAGCCAACGCGTGAAGCGTCACAAAAAATTGTATACATCCCCGAACCGGAAGGCAACACTAGAACTGGTGCTATGGTCAAAGCTGTCTTGAGCTTCTGGAAGCTCGCCTCGCACTCGTCGGTCCATCAGAATGGGGAACCTTTCTGGTTCAATCTATTTAGAGGGGCTGCAATGGATGAAAAGCCCTCCACAAACCAGCGATAATAACCTGCCAATCCCAAGAAACTCCTGATCTCGGTCGCTGAAGTAGGATGAGGCCAACTCTAAACTGCTTCAATCTTCTGGGGATCCACCTTGATACCCTCTCCGGATACCACATGCCCCAAGAATGCCACAAAATCTAACCAAAACTCACACTTGGAGAACTTAGCATACAGCTTATGTTCCCGCAAAGTCTGGAGCACTATTCTCAAATGTTGCTCGTGCTCCCCCAGGATTCGTGAGTAGATCAAGATGTCATCAATGAAGATAATGAAAAAGGAGTCCATATAAGGCCTGAACACCCTATTCATCAAATCCATAAATGCCGCTGGGGCATTAGTCAAGCCAAAGGACATCACGAGGAACTCATAATGGCCATATCTAGTCTGGAAGGCAGTTTTCGGAACATTTGAGTCCTGAATCTTCAGCTGATGGTACCCCGATCTCAAATCAATCTTGGAAAACACCCTAGCACCCTGCAACTGGTCAAATAAATCATCGATGCGCGGCAACTGAAACTTGTTCTTTATGGTAACTTTGTTCAACTGGCGATATTCAATACATATCTGCATAGTCCCATCCTTCTTCTTCACAAATAACACTGGAGCACCTTAAGGTGATACACTCGGTCTGATAAACCCCTTAGCTAGTAACTCCTCAAGTTGTTCTTTCAATTCTTTCAATTACTTCGGAGCCATACAGTACGGTGGAATAGATATAGGATGGGTGCCTGGAGCTAAGTCAATGCAAAAATCAATATCACGATCCGGTGGCCTGCCTGGAAGGTCAGAAGGAAACACATCGGCGAACTCCCGGACTACTTGTACTGAATCAATCGTCTGAGACTTTGTGGTTGTGTCCCATACACAAGCTAGATAAGCCAAACAACCCTTCTCTACCATACGTCGAGCCTTCAGAAAAGAAATAACTCGACTAGCTGCACTAACTGAGGAACCTCTCCACTCTAATCTCTGCAACTCGATCATGGCTAAAGTAACAGTCTTAGCATGGCAATCTAGGATGGCGTGATAAGTAGATAACCAGTCCATGTCCAGGATGGCCTCAAAGTCAGTCATATCAAGTAATAAGAGGTCCGCTCCGGTCTCGAACCCACGGAATATGACCACACAGGACCGATAGATTCGATCCACAACCATAGAATCGCCCACGGGAGTGGACACATAAATAGGAGTACCCAAGGACTCACGAGAAATATCCAGGAAATGAGCGACCAGAGATGATACATATGAATAGGTAGACCATGAATCAAATAATACGGAAGCATCCCTACCGCAGACGAAAATAATACATGTGATAATGGCATCTGAGGCCAATGCATCTGGTCTGGCCGGAAAAACATAGAATCTGGCTAGAGCGTCGGCTGGCTGGCCTCCACCTGACTGAACAGTAGCTGGCTGAACTCCCCCTGCCTGGCCTCCACCTCTAGGGCAACCCCTACCAACCTGTCCTCCAACTCTGGGTGGCCGGATAGCCGGTGCTAAAACCATAGGCTGATGACTTTGCTGCACTGCCTTGCCCCGAAGCCTGGGGCAAAAACTCTTCATGTTACCCAGATCTCCACACTCATAACAACCTCTCGGCGCCATAGACTGTTGCCCTGAAGATTGGCCCTGATGGTCGGAATACCCATTGGAAGGACCCTGAATGGCTGGAGGACGATATGAACTCTCTAGAATGGCATTGAAATAAGCACTAGAAGAACCCTGATAACCAGAATACCCGCCGGAGGAACCCTGAATGGCTGGTGGAAGATAAGAACTCTCCGGCATCGCACTGAAATAAGGCCTCACTGGAGCACCTCGAGGAGGTGGTGGTGGTGCTGAATATGGGGGCCTGCTCGGCTGGCCCCTCCCAAACTGACCTCTTACCCTAACCGGGGCACCTCTAAACTCCCCAAAAAACCGGGCCCTCTTGTCCTGTTGCCCCTGCTCTCTACTCCTCAGACGGTAGCCCTCAATCCTACGAGCAATCTCCACTACTAGCTAATAAAGAGTCCCCATCTCAACCTCTCGGGCCATGTTGGCCCTAATACCAGAGTGCAATCCTGCAACAAACCTCTGCACTCTCTCTGCGTCAGTAGGAAGTATCATGAGCGCATGATGAGACAACTTAGAAAACCTCGCCTCATTGTTGCTCACTAACAGATGACCCTGCTCAAGCTGCTCAAACTGGTAACGCAGCTCTTCCCTCTCGGAGGATGGGATATACCTGTCCAAGAATAGCTGAGTGAACTACTTCCTAAGTAATGGGAGGAGAATCCACTGGTCTGCTAATAACATAAGACTGCCACCATCTACGGGCCCTGCCCTCTAGCTGGAAAGTAGTGAAGTCGACCCCACGAGACTCCAGTATCATCATGTTGTGCAGTCTGTCCCTGCACCTATCAATGAAATCCTGAGCATCCTTATGACGCTCACCCCCGAAGACAGGAGGGTGTAGTCTAGTCCATCTGTCTAATAACTTCTGCGGATCGCCGTCCGCAGCTGGTTTGGGCTCAGGTGCTAATGCTGTAACTGGCTGGGCCCCACCCACGAGTAGTGTATCCGAAGTCTGATATACCGCAGCTGCATGTCCTAGGGCCTGGGCATAGGGGTCTGTGCTCCCTCTCCTGCCTAAGATGTGGCGGGGTCCGCTGGAAATAAACCAGCCTGAGTCATGGTATCCATGAACCGTATCATACGGCCAATGATCTCCTGAAATCCTGGCGTTATCATAATGTCCACCGGGGCGGGCTCTGCTGCGGGCACCTCGCCCTGCTCCTCAACAATAGGATCCTCTGCTGGATCCACTACTGGTGCAACTAGGGCAGCTTTGGGATGCCTTTGTCCCCTACCTCGGACTGGTGCCCTCCTCCGACCTCTGGCTCGGCCTCTAGCAACGGGGGAAGCAGTTCTTCCCGGGTCTAGAACATCAGCCGTACGCGTCCTCACCATCTGTGAGAAAATAGAAGAATGAAATTCAGTACACCATCAACTGCACGATAGGAAATGAATAAAGAGTAGTTTTCTAACACCCTATAGCCTCCCGAAGATAAGTACGGACGTCTCCGTACCGATCCGCAAGACTCTATTAGTTTGCCCATTATTTGTGAGACCTACGTGAACCTAGAGCTCTGATACCATGTTGTCATGACCCAATTTCTATTTTAGGTCGCGATGGCGCCCAACACCGATGTTAGGCAAGCCAACACTAATCATCTAGTGAGTCCCATTGATTTTATCAAAACCTTCCCAACATTTAATGTAACTTAAATTGATAAGAATTCGATAATAACAAGTGATTAAGGCAAGTTAGATTGTAATGACCAAAAGAAGTCAAATTTAAATAATTACATCCCAAAAACAAAATAGTCTACCAATGCGTGTGTCAGGAACTAGTGTCACAAGTATGTGGGCATCTAGTAGAATGTACAAAGAATATATCTACCCTACTGCCTAAAATAGAATAGACAGTCAAAGCAAAAGAAAGACTACAACACGCTGCTGAACGGCATCAGAAAGGAGCAGCTCACCATGGAATCTCTGGCCAAATATCAAGAACACGCTCTGGACGGGTAGCTAGATGCACCTGCCTCAAACCCTGTACAATTAAGTACAGAAGTGTAGTATGAGTACATAAATAATATATACTCAGTAGTATCCCGCCTAACCTCGAAGAAGTAGTGACGAGGGATCGACTTGACACTTACTAGGGCCAAACGATATATTTAAGTATGAGGCTTAGCATGAATATCAAGATTTAATAGCAAATAATGACAAGAAATGACAAGTCTTTCCGTAAATATATACATTTCAATTGCTATCATTTCAGTTGACAATTTATATTCAAGGCATTTAAAATAGTTTAAAACCACGGAAAAGTGCCAAGCAAAGAGCATGCGCATATAATGCCGAGGACATACTGCCCGATCCAACAAAATAATAAAATGTGCATTACCGAAGGATCGAACGGCGCGTACCATAGATGCATCTATTAATCTACCTAGGCAAAAGGCCCACTCCTATGAAAGTAGTGGAAAGAATCACCTCGCTCGTGGAATATAATTGCGAAGCGGTTACATATAAATATAACATATGTTTCCTCAATCCTTTTGAAATAATAAATTACTTGAGACCTTCAAATTCTTAGGATCTTGAAATGAATTTCCATTCAATACAAATAGTGCTCATAATCAATTAATAGTGTTCACGAAGCATGGTGCAAGCCTAAACTACCCGTACATAACAAAAATAGTCACTACGTACGGACTCTCGTCACCTCGTACGTACATAGTCCCCCACAAATATTCACATATCATATAAATTCACCTATGGGGAAATTTTCCTCTTACAAGATTAGAAAGGAGACTTACCTCGTGTTGAGCCTACTTCCCGGTTCAAGAATCGCTTAAACCTCCAAATTTGTCGCCCAACAATTCGAAACTAGCCAAACATTACATAAACTAATCAATCTATGCTCAAAAGTTCATAATTCCACCATTTAAGTGATTATCCAAACTAATTTGTACGATTTCCTAAAATTCACCCCCGGACCCACATGCTTGGATTTTGGAAATTCTTAAGGAAAGTTGTTACCCATAACCTTAGGATCAATAATATATGACTTTTACTAGATTCCATAACTAATTTCGTGGTTAAATCTATTTTTTATCAAAACCCTAGGTTTTACTCTAAACCCATAATTTTCACTAATTTACATGTTGTAATATACTCATAAACTATGTATTAAACTCACATTATGTAGGAATTACTTACCTCACAAAGCTAGGTGGAAATCTCCCCTTTTGAAGCTCCCAAATTGCCCAAGTGTTGAGTGAAGTTAGTCAAAAATGACAAACTCCCGTATTAAATGAAGGCCACTGCCTCTAGCGATTTTTGCATCTGTGCCACGTGGACCACACCTGCGGTCTCGCTTCTGCGGACCATCGTCCGCATCGGCGGAGAGGGGAGGACTGGCTAGGGTCGCACCTGCGGACAGGTGAGCGCACCTGCGGTTCTGCTTCTGCGGAAAAGGAACCTCATCTGAGGAACCTGGGCTCCGCTTCTTGGGCCGCATCTGCGCAGCTTCGCCCTCACCTGCGAACTCGCACCTGCGGCTGCCCAACCGCAGGTGCGGTCACACCAGAACTGGTGCACCAACAACTCAAGTTTTAGCTTGGATTCGACTCGCGCGACGTCCGAATGCCATCCGGGGCCCCCGAGGCCCCGTCCAAACAAACCAACAAGTTCTAAATCATACAACGGACTCACTCGAACCTTCGGAATGCCCGAAACAACATTAAAACCAAGATTCACACCCTAAAACCAATTGAATCAAACTTATGAACTTCAAGTTCTTAAATCTACTCCCAACATGCTGAAACGTACTTACACTACTCGGAATGATACCACATTTTACGTGAAAGTCTTAAATGACATTACGGAACTATTCCCGATCTTGGAATTCCATTTGGACCTCGATATCACCAAAACACATCCCAAACTACATTTATAGAACTTCTAAAACTTCGAGAATCATATTTTCACTATTTGGCGCCGAAACGCTCCCGGGTCATTCGAAACCCATTCTGAACATATGCCTAAGTCCGAAATCATCATACGAACCTATTGGAACCGTCAAATCCCAATTCTGAGGTCGTTTACTCAAAATGTTGACCGAAGTCAAACTTGGCCTTTTAAGCCATCCATAAGGAACCAAGTGTTCTGATTCCAACCCAAACTTTTCCAAATCCCGAATCAACCATCCCCGTAAGTCATAAATCAATTAAAGCAAGTACGGGAAGTCTTATTTAGGGGTACAGGGTTCTAGAAAGCAAAACAACCGATCGGGTCATTATACTGGGAAGGACCGTATTAGGTTCTCGAAAACGTCAAAAAAGGATCCTACAAGCTCGGTATTATAAATGGCAAAAAACTATCAAGCAATTAGAATGTGTCGCACCTAAAACGATGCTACTGCTAAGGTACGACCATCCCATATTCATTTATATTTTGAAACTAATCCTTGCAGGAGTCCGATCAGGAGCTATGACGGATCCTTCAATACGAAACCCTAGGTATGAAAGCACGCGTTGCACTCTTTTTTCCTTAGACCGGTTTTATCCCAAATGGGTTTTTCGGCAAGGTTTTTAGTGAGGCAACCATTGATCGTGCTAAATTAGAAATAATTCTACAGTATCTGAGGCCTCTTTACAATCTACCTCGAATACTGGGGGCATTAGCCATTAGCCCTCAAATATATCAAGTTCGATGTAATAAAGTTACTTCATAACAACAGGGTTCCGATAGGAAAAATTGTAAGAGCCAAATGGTCAAAACGAACCATGATCATGTAGCTGGCCCGAGCCCTGACGCAAAACATAGACACATGTATAATGACTTACAAAGAAAGATTTCTTCTTTACCGATATCTTATATCCAAGAAAGATTCCCTATTTCGAGATTTATTATGCAAACATGCTTAAGGTAAATCAACGAGTTCTAGTAACACTCACTCAACTATAAAGCCCAAGGGCTACACCAACTTGAGTTCGAGCAACCATTATCACTCGGGGACTATCTGTTAAGCGTACGGGCTACTTTTATTTTGAGTTCGAGAAAGCACTCACTCGACTACTAAGCCTACGGGCCACATTTCTTCGAGTTCGATTCACTCACTCGACTATTAAGCCTACGGGCTACTTTTATTTCGAGTTCGAGCAAGCCCTCACTCGACTACTAAGCCTACGCGCCACATTACTTCGAGTTCGATTTACTCACTTGACTATTAAGCCTGTGGGCTACATTACTCCGAGTTAGATTCACTCACTCGACTACTAAGCCTACGGGCCACATTACTTCTAGTTTGATTCACTCACTCGACTATTAAGCCTACGGGCTACTTTTATTTCGAGTTTGAGCAAGCACTCACTCAACTACTAAGCCTACGAGCCACATTACTTCGAGTTTGATTCACTCACTCGACTATTAAGCCTACGGGCTACATTACTTCGAGTTCGATTCACTTAATCGACTATTAAGCCTACGGGCTACATTACTTCGAGTTCGATTCACTCACTCGACTACTGCCTACGAGCCACATTACTTCGAGTTCGATTCACTCACTCGACTATTAAGCCTACAGGCTACATTACTTTAAGTTCGATTCACTCACTCGACTACTACCTACGGTCCACGTTACTTCGAGTTCGATTCACTCACTCGACTACTAAGCCTATGGGATACTTGTATTTTGAGTTCGAGCGAGCACTCACTCGACCATTACGCCTACGGGCTACATTACTTTGAGCTCGATTCACTCACTCGACTAATAAGCCTTCGGGCTACATCATCTTAAGTTTGAGAAATCACTCACTCGACTAAGGCTACAAAGCCCAAATTCGATCACATTGCCTAAAGCCTTGTGAAAAAGTTCATAAGGCATGAATAAAACAAAATGTTCACAAGGCAGGAAATGAAACAAAGGCAAGTCAAGAAAAGAAAAGATATTTATATAAGCATACAAGATTGTTTACATAATTGTTTACAACGTCCGGAATGGAAACTAAGGGCTAAGTTTCTTGGTTATCTCCGGGGGCGGTCTCTTCTCCATCGGGCTCTTCCCCGCTCTCGGATTCACTTTTGCTCTCATCATCATCATCATCATCATCATCGTCATCGTCGGAAGCCAAGGCTTCAGCATCAGTCTCGATCTCTTTAGCCCTTTTTATCTCTTCAGTAAGATCGAAACCTCGAGCATGGATCTCCTCGAGGGTCTCCCTCCGAGATCGGAACTTAGCAAGTTCAACAACCCAATGTGCTCAGGTGTTGGCAGTCTCGGATGCCTCTCTTGCTTGTACCTGAGTAGCTTCAGCATCCGCCCGATAGACGGCCACTAATGCATTTGCATAAGACTTTGCTTTTTCGGCATTATATTTGGCCTTAGCAAGTTCGGAGGCCAACCGAGCCTCGAGTTCCTCTATTTTTCTCGCTTGAACCAAGATCTTCTCCTTCATGACTTGAAGTTGGCTTGCAGTCGATGACAATTGGGCTCGAATAGTTTCCTTTTCTGGGGCAAGACGGTCCATACCATCTTTCCATCCCATGATCTCCGCCCTTATTGTATCAACTTCCTCACGAAGTTGCCCGATTATCTCGAGTTTTTGCTGCAACTGTGAGATCGAAATATTAGCCTTCAATCCTGAATCAAGACCATGAGTTCTTAATATTATCATTACCTGTTCGGTCAGATCAGTCTGTTCTTGATGTGCCTTGGCCAACTCAGCTCGAAGACCCTTGATTTATTTTTCCCTTTGCCCGGAAAGGAGTTTAAGGGCGTTCCTCTCATCCGTAACCCGTCAGAGGTCGGTCTCAAACCGATGTAGCACTGCTCGAGACTGAGAACATGCTTCTCGATGAACCGCCACGGCATGCGAAGAAAAGAAATTAGGAAAGGATTACAAAACGAAAAGAGTAATATCAACAAAAAGAATTAAGAGCTTACCCGATTCAGAGCTAGCTGCACTTCACAGAGAAGGCCTGACACATCACTAGGGCCAACAGCATCCTCGACCCGAGTAATCAAATCACGGAAAGGGTCCTCCCCTTCATGAGACCGGCTCATCTCGAGGGCCCCCAAAGCTTGGGCTTCCTAAATAGACCCTTCGGAAAAGGCAGAAAGAGTGGGAGAATCTCTGATTACTATTGCCTTAAGCGACTTGCTTGGGGAGTTCTCCTCAGTTCAGAGAGCTTCAGGACCGGCCCTTTCCGATGTACCCACCGTTTGTTGACTTCGGTAGGAAGCATCCTCGATTTCTAATGACTCGGGGACTTTTCTCGAGCCTTCCTCCGATACCTACTCGGTTCGAGGCGGAACCTTATAAACCACCATCGATTCAGCCGCCTTTAGGGAATCGGTGCTCTTCTTCATTCAGGCCGCTAGCGCGGACCCGTCATTTTCTTCATCTTCTTTGTATTCATCCCCTAAACATAGAACTGATTCTATGGTCAAAGGAATGGTACTCTTCTTCGGCTTACGAGCCGTCCTCGTCTTTGGTTTGGATCTTCGGGAGCGAAGGCCCTTTTCCTCTTATTATCCTTCATCGGGTTTGGAATAGAGGCCGAAGCCTCTTCCTCGATGGACGAAGGCCTCAAAACTACATCTTTGCCCGCACCGACATACGGGAAAATTTGTTGAAGTATATGGAAAGCATCTCGTTCAAACTACCAAAAAATACGAGAAAGGGGCTTACTGTGATTTTTGGCCTCCCATCGGTCCTTTGATAAATCATGCCATGAGCGCTCGGCGTATGTGGAAGTCGAAGCCAGATCTCGTACCCATTTCTTGAGATCGGGAACTGCGTCGGGCATCCAGGGAACCGCTGCGTCATAAAAAGGGGATATCGCTGATAAAAGAAATGAATGGGCAAAATAGTAGGAGATAACAGCATAATTACACTTACGCTTCATGTTCCACTCCTCGGGAAAAGGCATCTTTTCAGTCGGAATCAGGTCTGAAGTCCTTACTCGAACGAACCTGCCCATCTAGCCTTGATCCATGTCCTCATCTATGCTCGAGAACAGAACCTTGGTAGCCCGACGCTGAAGTTTTATTAATCCTCCTCGAAAAAGGCGAGAATAGTACAATCGAATTAGATGGTCGAGGGTGAAAGGCATCCCCTCGATTTTGTTCACGAAGTATCGAATCAAAATAATGATCTGCCAAAACGAAGGGTGGATCTGGCCAAGGGTTATTTGGTATTGACGGCAGAAGTCAATAATAACGGGGTCGAGGGGACCTAACATGAAAGGGTAAGTATACACACTTAAAACCCCTTTCACGTAAGTGGTGATATCTTCATCAGAGGACGGGATTACTCTTTCTTTGTTATACCAATTGCAATCTTTCTTTAGTTTTTTGAGGTGCCTCTTGGTTATCGAGTCCATGTACCTCGATACTGGCTCACATCGGCCGGGGACCAACGAGCCTTTATTGACCTTAAAATCAGAGGTAAGAGCACACGCCCCAGGAACGCACTCCTCAGGCCGTGGTTCTACCGGTGTTTTGTCGGCGGTAGGCTGTGAAGAAGAAGCTCTCTCTTTCTGAGGAATGGTTTGTGATGTTTTCGCCATTTTTTGAATTTAAAGGTCGAGAATAGAAGAAAGTGACAAAGATTTGGTCGTTTTGAAGAAGGATTTTTGCAGAAATGAATCACAAGTCTACGAATGAACTTAGAAGATACGAAAAAAGAACTTGGAAAAATGAAGATGTAAAAGTGATAAATGGTAAAAGGAAGGGCTATTTATAGATTAAAGCAATGGCGGTTCAATATCAGCGGTGGCCGACCACCGTCTGACATGCATTAAATGCCTTAAAAAACTAAATCGACGGGACGGCTATCACGTGCGTCATGATCGATCCCAATATGAACGCCAGCTTATATCTGATCGAGCCGTTGTGAAATCATGTTGTTTCTCGCTATATCCCTCCCGAAAAATGAGGGGACTATCTGTATACGATAAAAATCGGTTAGTCCTTCGCACGAACTGGTTTAAATGGTAATACATTGGATCGAAGAAGCATCTTCATAGTATCAGGTTGAGGTCCGAAGTCAGGTCACCAAGTTTCGAACCTGAGGGACCGATCAATGTCGAGTTCGATGTCATTATCGAGCTCGAATCCAAGTCGAACTACGATGCAAAGCAAAGTTATCGAGCTTATGAGGCAGATACCGACCAACACTGACCCCGAATCAATACAAGGAGCTCGAGTTAAGACCGAAAGCTCGAGTCAATGTTGAACTGATTAACAAGAGTCGTTGCAATCCCACTAGAGGAGAGAATCTTGGCAGGAATTCTGGAAAAGCTGATTTATCATGGGTCTTCCACTATATATTTTTAATTATATCTAAAGTAAGATCCCTCTACTATAAAGGGGATGATTATAATTTTTGCAAGGGCAGGCTTTAGCTTACATTGTAATCAAGAAATACCAGACATTCCTATATTGAAGGATTATTCTTTTTGGCTTCATAGATTGATTCATCTAGCTTAGTCCTTAAATCATCTTCTTTCCATCCTTGTGTATTTCTCATTCTTTAAAATCCGTATTTGATACTTTCTATTTATTCTTACGATTTGTATTAATTTATACCATATATCTTTACAACTACGTATAAATTCAACTCTATCCATTTTTCGGATAAACATAAATATCATTCATTTCATATGTCAATACATTAATTAACCACACTTGCATTAGCCAACCTCTCCGTTGCTGTAGAAAAAGTTAGAATATTTGAAGAGGCACATTGAATTATTAGTTGTGGAGTAATTCAATAAAAAAAACGCTTGGGAAAGTTCAAGAAATTTCATCTAACTGAAAAGAAGGATTTATATAAAGGCAAGAAAATATTCTATCTCCATCAACTGTGCTTCTCCGTCAACTGTACATTCCAGTTTATGTGAACCTATTTCTTTTTTGGTCCGTTCTAAAAAAAATGACCCCCTTCTAAATTTTAAAACAATTTAGCTTAAACTTTCAATTCTACCATTAATGAGAAGCTTTTATAACCATACAAATACGCTTGAACACTTTTTGACTTGTTTAAGACCATAAATTTTAAAAGTCTTCATTTTTTCTTAAATTGCGTGTCCAATCAAACAGATTCACATAAATTGGAACATATAGGAGTATATCTTTCGAGTTCTTTTAGTAGAATACTTTAGTATTTCTTAAAAGTTAAATGTATATATTGGTAATCTATTATTGATATTTTGTCTGTGGTACTCTTTGCCAACTTCCTATCTCTACAATATCGCGCTTCATTGACACGGTACAAAAACAACAACTAAGGCGCAATTCCAAATTGTTACAAATTATTGTCAAAGTATCCTCTTTCGTTTTAACAGTTAATATATATTGTTTTCTGCACGCGGGTTCTATCAAAATATCAAGAAGTTATGTCACAAAAAAATGCTATCTAGACCAACAACCACCATGTATCTATGCAAGGTATCTTATGCATGGAGATAATATGAAAATGCGTTTTGTAGCATGAAAATCCATTTTGTTGGTGGTAGACTGATAGCATTGAGAAAAAATTCTCTTTACAATCTCTTTCAATTACTTGGCAGGGGAATGAGTCAAATTTGCTCCTCGAAAACCAAATATTGTACTTATAAGTTATGCACAAAATATGTATGTTAACAGCACAGTTTTTTTTTCTATAGCTACTTGAACCAATCGTTATTCACAAGTGACCGTAGCCTACTTGAACCAATCGTCATTAACCAGTGGCAGAGCTACAATTCTCACTGGTTCAATATCTATTATGTATATATTATATATAAAAGTTGACCATGTAGACCTATTGTAATTTTCAAGGCATTCCACCCCTACTTCCACTCCTAACAGTAGCAGTGCAAATGATAAGAAAGGCATTCTTCTATATTATCTTATGGTTATGAATGATATTTGTTTGATTCTTAAAAATTTATAATTGCGCACTATATATAAAATGAAAACTTGAAAATCTTTTAGTGAATCCAATTTATGCAATTGCTTTACGATTTTACACATCTTATTGGAAGTATATCGTTTAAGTTTCGATCTCAAAGTCACAAATTTCAATACTAATAATGTGACAACTTTACTCATTCCTGTGTTTCAGACTATATATGTCATGCATCAACTTTTTTTAATAACTTTTTTTCTTTAATTATATACATAAATGTTATTATCTTAAAATTTTGTATTACAATTAATATGGGTTACATGTGCAACGTACGTATCAGTGCTTTCTACTAGGGAATAGTTTAACTAGTATTACAATTAATATGGGTTACTAGTATTACTTAAAAAGAAAGGAGATAGTTACTCAATGGTGTCCGTGCTTTCTACTAGGGAATAGTTTAACTAACAAGACTATTTGCAAGGTTGCGCAAATTCAGTAGATTTTTCTTTTATTTTGCTATCCGTTTGATTTTGGGATTTCTGTCTGAATAGAGAGGGTTGTATTTTCCGGAATAGCTACGCCTGGCAATCTTATCTTTGGTTTCATTTTTTTTATTTTTAGGTAAACTGGCAAATTTATTTAAATATTAAGTAACATTACAAGCAGTAGAAGTGTTAGATGCACTAATAGCAGGAGTGCTAGACGCACAAAACATTCCTTGTAGATGTTTCCCCTTGCATGTCCCTAGTAACATATAGTATGTTTATTTATTGCAATAGGAGGTAATGGTAGATGGAGACATTAAGGTTGGCGTGCTTCATCCCCTCCTTGTAGATTTTGCTCCCGAAAACAGTGCTTAACTCTCCACGTACCCAACTGATGCAGTAGGGACCTGCATTCAATGATTAATTAAGTTAGTGAACTTATTTTGTTTGCCATTGTTCATTTTGATTACCTCTGTCGCATCCATCTCCACTTCTAAAGGATATAATCCTTGTAATACAGCCAGTTTGAGTCCATGCAGGAGAGCCATATCTCAGCTTCTGTATGATTTATTATTGGGATACTAGAGTAATACCCGGTGGCCCTTATGATTTAGAATTACACCTCCTAGACCCCCTAGTCCAGGATTACTCTTAGCAGCTCCATCTGTATTGAATTTGTATGAATTTAAAGGAGCTTCAAAGTTATATTAGGGCTTGTGTGATGCTCGTTTTGAGTTAGAAGCTTATATTCCACAATTCTACTTCTGACAATGCTCCAGGAGATTGAATTGTTATAGTTATTATGGTGGTTTTTATTGCGATTCAACCATAAGTGCCAAAGGCTGAATGGAAAAATATATTTCCATTCGTAGAGAGAATCTTCAGAGGTATAGTGGTAATTCCTCATATATTCTAGCTAGTGGCTATCATTCTGGCTTATGACAAGGTGTACCAAATTTGGGAGACCTTCACTATTCCAATATGGTCTAGCATGAACACATTCAAAGAAGATATGCATTAAGGTTTCATTCTTGCCTCTACAGGTAGTACAATGTTCGTCTATGTCACGACCCAAATTCCCACCACATGTGTTGTGATGGCACCAAGTCTTAAAGACTAGGTGAGGCGATTACTTACAACGATTAAGCCAGTTTTAACAATGATAATTTAAAACAGAGTTTAATATGAATACCGAAACAAATCAAAATAAGCCTACGCGGCAATAATCATAACAACCTCCCAAGACTAGGTCATACAGAGTCACGAACTCTAGCTGAATACATGAAAAGATCTCAAGGATTGAAATACAATACTGTTCAAATAACAAGCTGACAGTACAATGAAAGGAAAGGACTCCAAGGGACTGCGACGACCAAGCAGCTCTACCTTGAATCCTCGCAATCAATAAGCTAGCTCTGCCCGAGTCTGATATATCTAATACTTGGCTCTGCACAAAAATATGCAGAAGTATAGTATGAGTTCACCACGATCAGTAAGTATCAAGACTAACCTCGGTGGGGTAGTGATGAGGTACAAGTCAAGACATCTACTAGTTAAAATAACCTGTGAGTATAGAAGTATAAAGCTAATAATGAAAGTAGGAATCAGTAAATGGCAACAATAATCAACGTATGATATAAATAGTAACGTAATACGAACACCGTGAAAGTACCATTGAAACCAAATAAGGAAAACAAATAACAACCAATTAATTCAAGCCGTTCTAGCACAAGTTTCACAGCGAATTTACTCCGAGATACCCCATCTCATAGTCACGAGTGTCAACCCACAATCATATGCTCACGGCACCTTATGCCCACATTTCAAATCACAATCGCACGGACAACTCATGTGCCAATATCTCAATCCGCCCAGCATGATCACAGGCTCACAATTACAATCTGACAGGCATGGTCACAGACTCAATATTACAATCTGCCCGGCATGCCACAGGCTCAATATTACAACCCACCCGGCATGGTCACAGGTTCACTATCACAATCCGTCCGGCATTGTCGCAGGCTCAATATCAACATGAAAGCATATATTGCAAGAATATATGGGCATGATCAATAAATGTCAAGTTTCATACTCCTGAACTAGGATAAGTGGTATGCTATGGTGTATGTTTGTGCGAGTATACTATTACAACCTAAGTCAATAAGTAATATAAAAGACATCGAGTAGCTCATCAAAGCAACACAACAAGTCACGAAAGGTGTATGACATACACAAGAAAAAATACACCATCACACGAATATGTCCAACACATCATCCCGAACATTGCCACCCTTATATCTCATATAGCCACATGTATCACTCCGCCCTAACAATATCATTAGCCACTTGTATCACTCTGATAGCAACTTGTATCACTCCGTATGATAGTCACCTTTATCGCTCCGCCCAGACAATAACACAATAGTAACTCGTATCACTACGCACAATAAACAACAATGAGATGTCACCCTTATACCTCGCATAACAACAACGGTGAAATGCCCCCTTATACTTCGCATAACAATAACCAATCCACATAACAATTCACATGTGCTACATCACAACAACACAACACATCAACTCGTACCACAAGTGCCCATAGGCCACAACCTTTACAAAAGAATCAACAATATCAATATTTTCACAGCAAATAGCCAACGGCTCAAACACAATATGTATAGAATCTCAATAACAACAAAATGAATGATAAAGTAACTCAACTATGAACTACACTCCCTTTTAAAAACAACTTCAATTAAAATAGATTAATAGTTTTCAATAACTTCAACTTCAATTAATTTCTTAAGGATAAACTCGATAATGAAGATATTTCCATGAAATGGAAAACTTCGGATTCTAGCGTATGAAATAGGCTAACAATGAAAGAGATGGCACGAACTAGCAACTACGTCAAAATGCATGAGAATAACCCGGCAAAAAAAGGATATCATGTAACAACAATTTCAATTAAGAGTAACTTAACAATAAAGGAAATCACGTAATGATAAAAGAGGTAACAACTTCAAATAAAGCATATAAGAGTAAACTTGAAAAGTAAAGGATGTGACATATAACAACAACTTCAAATAAATCATGTGAAAGTAAACAAAACAATTAAAAGATATTACATGTGCTAACAATTCTAAATAAATACATGAAAGAAGCCTAAGAGTCTAAACCGGTCAATTTCTACATATAAGCCCGAGTACGTACTCGTCACCTCGCGTACACGGCTTTCACATGACACAAAATAGCCTGAATGACTCAAATCATATGGGTTAGTTTCCCCCACCCCCCACCCCCCACCCCAAAACATTAGACAAGATACTTACCTCAAGGAAGCCAAATCAATACTCTAAATGACCTTATTGCGTAAAACAAGCCTCCGAGCGGCTCAAATCTAGCCAAAATAACTCAATATCATAAATAAAAATTATAAAAAACAATTCCGGATAATAAAGCTTCGATCTTTAATGAAAACTAAAAAGTCAACTCAAAAGGTCAACCTCGAGCTCGTACCTCGGAACCCGAAAAAATTCAAAACTTTCGAACACCCATTCAATTACGAGTCCAACCATACTAATTTTATCAAATTCTAACTCCGAATCGATGTTCAAAACCTAATTATTCTCTTTAGAAATATTTTTGATAAAAATCCACAATTCTCCAATTAAAACATGGATAAATTAAATACTGGGATCATGTTAAAATACAAAAATTTATAATAGATACTGACACCCATGACAATACGAGAAGAACTCCGCGAAAATCATCTCAATCGGAGCTCTAAAACTCAAGATATACACAAAATATCAAAAGAACACAATCTGATTTTTTTATACACAAGCATTTCCGCTTTTGCGCCCAAAAAGCCGCACCTGCTCATTTTCAGCTGTCATTTCCACTTTTGCGGACCATTTTTTGCACTTACAGGATTGCAGATGCGGACCCAACTTCACATATGCGAAACACCAGCACCAGTTCTCTTCTCCGACACTAAAATGAGTATAATTCTCTCTTATGATGTCCAAATTTGACGATTCTTTTTGCTATGACTCTGTAATTATGATACGGATCTAATGATTCAATCAAAATAGAAATTGGAGCTCATTTTCTTAATATAGTATCATTTATACTTGAAGAAACGACGTCGAAACATCAAAAACGAGCGCAACATAATCCAAACCCATCTGAAACTCACCCTAGACCCTCAGGATCCTGTCCGAACAAACCAATAATTCCCAAAATATTATACGGACCTACTTGAGGCCTTAAAATCCATATAACAATATCAAAACCATGAATCATCGATCAAGATCAATCTCTTAAGTTCATAAACTTCAAACTTCGAACCAAGCGTCCGATTCAAACCTAACCAATCCGGAATTAACCCAAATTTTCCATACAAGTTTCAAAGGACATATCGAACCTATTCCAACTCTCAGAATAATAATCTGAACCCGAGAACATTGAATTCAACTCACGGTCAAACCTATAAACTTTCCAGACCTTCAAATTACTAACTTTTGCCAAATAGTGTCGAAATCTTCTAAAAATATCCAAATGCAAATCCGGGCATATGACTGTCACGCCCCAACCTGGGGAGGCGTGGTTGGCACTCGGTGTTGTACTAGACTGAGTGAACCACTCTGTAACTCATTTGTTTTTCTTCTGTAACTATCATGGGCCAACATGGTCACAACTCATAATGTATAACTATAAGTTGACAAACGTTGTGTCGATGAACCATTGTTCTTAAAATATGTATACATATGGGCCTTCAAGGCCTCTGACATACTATACAAAATGAACCTCTGTCTACAAAGCCTCTAAGATTATTTGACATCAAATGGGACAGGGTACCGGCCTACCCATAAGTATGTAGCAAAACGCTACACGATGGCTCATAGACCCAGCTGCACTCCGAATGAGGTGGAGTCTTACCGATCATTCGCTGAATGCTAACCTCGTCTACTATGAGGTCTAGTCAAACTGATTATCTATACCTGCAGGCATGAAAGAAGCATCCCCAACAAAAAGACGTCAGTAAGAATAATGTACCGAGTATGTAAGACGGAACTGAAACATAACAATAAGTCAACATTTATTAAAGACGTATAAGAATCAACCTGAATCTCTGAAGTGCCACCGTATATGCATACTTATTATACTTATATATATATATATATAATGCTTCTCTTTGAGACTCCTATCCATATCGTATGATGCATGACTACCCAACTTATCAGTGGTAGCTGCCCGACCGGCCGTAGCGCGGTGGTAAATGCATGACTACCCGACCGGTCGTAGCTCGGTGGTAAATGCGTAACTGCCCAACCGGTCGTAGCTCGATGGTAAATACATGACTTCCCGACCAGCCGTAGCTCGGTGGTAAATGGGTAACTGCCCAACCGGTCGTAGCACGATGGTAAATGCATGAAGATTCATGTATCACTATATTATAAACATTAACATCTTTATCATATACCTCAATAGAGACCTAGGAAAGTACTTAGACATACTTGAATATAACTTTACCGAAATAAATAATATAGACATCCTTAACTGCTAAGAGTAGAACCATTTATGGAATAATATTACGTTTACGTATCGTTACTTAGATCATGCCAAAAGAAAGGAGGGATAGCTGATCTGTGCCAAACCTACACCAAAATTGAGTAGCGAGGAGGTCGATGCAATAATAAACCCAATAAAGGTCAGGATCAAATCCACGGGGAGTTAGAATATGGGAATAGGTGTATAACTAAGTTAATTGCAAGTTTTGGCTTTAATTTCACTTCCACAAACTTGATTGGTTTTTCTATTACTAACTTTATTCTAAAGATTGCAATAATTGAAACTAAGGACAATATTTTTGTTGTTGTTTTTCAAATGTTTAAAGAGACTAGGTTAATGACTTCTACCTAGGTGGATATCTAACGGGTAGCAAACTCTAGAGTAAGCTTGATTAGTTGGGATTGTAATATAGCTATCACACCCGGGTACTCACTGTATACCTCTCGGTAGTTTGAGTGATTTTACCCAATTTGGATTTCTCAAGACCAAATAGGTATTCATGCAAATCAAGTGATATTAGCTCAAGTTGGGTATAACTATCTCTAGGTTTAACCCTTTAATTGGGGCTACTAATTTCTTGAGTTCGCTCCAATTCCTTGTTAGCCTAGTTTTTCTAGACTTAGTCCCTCTTTCTCAAATAGAGACTAAGTCATAAAGGCATGAATCAAAGTTTGCAACCATTAATTCTTGAGTTCTAGCAAGAACTAGGCTAAATATCACTAACACATTCACATTCAAGCCCTAAAATCAAATACTCATTAAATACCCACACTAGGATTGGGTCACAACCCTAGATATGGGTGTAGCTACTCATGAAAATAATAGAAATTAAAGATGAAATGAAGATAAAATCCATAATATTAATTTATGGAATGAAACTATAATCTTAAGAAGTGAATCTAGTACAAAATTTCCGAAAACAGAAAAGTCAACCGTATATAAAACATAACATCCCCTAAAAATGACAAAAAGTTCTATTTATACTAAGCTGAAAATATCTGACAAAATTGCCCCTGAGGAAGTTGTGCGGCCGCGTAATTCTGAGTGCGGCCGCACTCTTGCTTTCGCGACCGCATAATTCTAATGCGGTCCGCGTTCTTCTCTTTTGGATCTGGGTTGAAATGAGCTTTCGCGGACCGCATAATTCTAAGTGCGGTCGCGCTCCAGATTATGTGGCCGCATAAAAGTGATGTGGTCCGCACTTGCTTTAGTTTGGCTTGAAATCAACTCTCTGATTCTTCATCTTGCGGACCGCATAATTTTGATCGCAACCGCACAATTCTGGTGTGGTCCGTACTTCTCTCTTTTTCTCAAGTTGTCAGCTCTCTGAATCTCAGTCATCGCGGTCCGCGTAATTTTAATTGCGGTCGCATAGGGACTTTTGCGGCCGCATATTTCTGGTGCGGTCCGCGCTCTTCATTTATCCCAAAAATCACTCTCTGGATCTCCCTCTCGCGGACCGCATAATTTTCATCACGGCCGCACAATATTTGTGCGGTCCGCGCTTCAGACCTCTCTGCCCAGCCTTGGTTTTTGTTCAACTTTTGACTCATTTATGAGTTTATTTTGATTCCTTTGGCTTATTTTGAACAATTCCTGCAAGCAAGCTTATTTCATTAGTTTCCGGAAATACCTTCAAGCATTTTTGGCCTAAAACACAAGTAAAAAAGAGCAAATAATAGGTTAAAATCCCTACTTATCAACTCCCCCAAACTTAAGTTTTTGCTTGTCCTCAAGCAAATAAGGTAATTCCTACCTCCACTAGAAAAATGATATTTCAGATGGACTAAGGTGAATCAATCATGCATTAATTGGGACTAATAATTACCCTCAACATAAATGAATTATCAACAACACCATATTTTGACCTTTTGAGTACCATAGTTCTAATGTGATACTAGAGCATCAAAAGTTGACTTAATTCACCAAGGAAGCTCGCTTTATCATGTAGGTCATTGTGGAACCCAAACTCCTCCTCTACTCTCCATGAGCAAATCTCACTTTAGAATGTAACACTCGAAACAAGGATTGTGAAGAAGTGCGCTCATCTCTCTCAAAAGAATGTCACAAGTCCGACTCTAAGTGCAATAAGCTTGCCACTTATGTAAATCACCACTAAATCTCACTCAACTTGAAATCATATAGGGCTTTTGCGGGAATGTAATGAAGGCTTTTGGATAAAGGTAGGACTTATCGACATATGATGGTTTCATCTTTCCTTAAGCACTCCATTTCCTCTTTTTGGCTCATACTTTCTTGATGCTTTGAGTCATTTTCTCCTTCCTTATGGGAACTAGAGAGACGTAATGTCACTCTTTCTTTCTCATTACAATCATTTATTTTTATCTAATCACTCCATGCCTTTCATCATTGCTTTCTTTGAATCCCTTCAACTTTCTACTTTATTCACTTTCTTTTTGACATATTTCTTTTTGGCCTTTCTTCCTTTTCTTTGCCTTCACTTTTCTTTCTTTGTACATTTTATCACTTTCACATTCCTCGTCTCTCCCCAAAACTTATGTTTTTTCCAATTGTATCAAGAATGCTAAGAAAAGATCGGGTGCCAAAAGAGGGTCATTATAAAACGGATAAAGGCTTGTAACATGGCTATTGAATAAAAAAGGACTTCGGCTCAAAGGGGTTGACTAGGGATGTCACATTGGTAGGCTATGGAATATTTCAAGTTTCCAGTTGGATCAAAGAGAGCCTACAATCATTTCTCAAGTCGAGCTACACTTAGAATTTCGCCTAGACAAACATTCAGGGCAAGTTCTAGACTTATTGGCACGGAACTTGAACTTGCAATTCAATACCTCACCTCTCAAGCTGCTGGATTGTTAAAGAGAATAGATTTGAGGGCCCACAACAACCCTAGCTAAGATTGAAAATCATAAATGGCTCAAAGAAACCACTCGATGATTGTTTTAGTCAACACAAGAGTCTAAAGGTCATAACTAGAGCTATTATTTGCCAATCAACTTGTTTCTAACCATAAGGTCGAAGGTAAATATGTTAGTATAAAGTGAAGCCTTCTTGAGACACTTTTATTCATTACTACTATATATACAAAAACATATAGAAAACGGACTCAATCCCTTAAGAAGGTTATCACGCCATCCATCGTTGGGAAGAGCCACCCGGTTCACACAACATCCACCTTTGGAAAAAATCGTGGCATTAAGAAAACCAAAGGCTTATTGTTCACACAAAACGTAAAAAGAAGCTAACAACTTAAAAATAAGCTACTAAAGCAAATAAGAAGCTATGCTACTAAGGAAAAACGACTAAAGAAGTTATGAAGTAAACTACGAAAAGTAGATTGAATATGTACAAAATGAAGTAAAGTGAATATATACATAATGGAAATGAATATATATATCGAATGGTAAGAATATATACATACCAAAACTGAAAATAAAGATAAATAAAAATAGTATAATGGTTATTACATACCAAATGTCATAAAATCCAAATGGACCACCCCCCAAAAGAAAAACATCATTGTCCTCAATGCTCATAACAAATAAGAACAGGGTTAAGGGGTAGAGAGTAGATAAAACTCCCTATGTGGTCTTTGTCTGCATCGGGTCATCAGCACCCTCTGTATCCTCTAACTGGATCTCCACATCCTCAAACTGGGAGACTACGGGGTTTCTGAGCATCCGAATCAGCTCCTCAGCAGTGTGTGAAGCGGGAGTTGGCTCCTCAGACTGGCCGGTTTCTGCCTCTGATGCCACGGGCACTGCTTCATGTGCTGCTGGGACTATCTCCTCTATGAGCAGGTCCAGTGGAATATCACTAGCAGAAGCAATATTCTCAACCTCTTTGCTCAACTTCTCCACCGACTTTTTAGATACCTGAGTCTTACGCATCTTCTTCACTTGCTTTCTCAAATCCTTGATAATCCTCCCGTGTGTATCAAGAGTCTCCCGGATCTTCTTCTGGCCGTCCAAAATCTTGTTCTAGTTGTACAGAATATTCTTCAAAGAGTCCTCCAATGATGAAGGTACCTGAAGCTCTGATGGGGCTGAAGGTTGTGCTGCTACTGCACTGGATATGGCAGTTAGCTTTGTGGTAGCTGCCCGCATCCAGTTGTTGAGACTGGATAGTGTCTGTAAAACCTGCAGTGCAGTCTGAGGGTAGGTAGAAGATGTGGGCACTGACAGTGGCACTGAGAGGGATGGTCTGTAGGAAGGAGGAGGCATGGCAGCTGCTCCAATAGAAGTACCGGCTGATGTGGAAAGCTCGGCAACTGACTCGGTGGCCACTACCCCTGGCTCTTTAGACTGGCCAGTGGAGATAGTGGATTTACCCTTGAATTTAGGGTTGTCCGTTCCCTTGATGTGGTACCATGAGAAAGGCTTTTAGCCTTCACCTCCACATCAAAATGTCTCGGCTCTACTATCTGGTCTTGGAAATACTCTGTGAGGAAGT
The DNA here is from genome assembly GCA_000715115.1 of Nicotiana otophora. NCBI lineage: Eukaryota > Viridiplantae > Streptophyta > Magnoliopsida > Solanales > Solanaceae > Nicotiana > Nicotiana otophora. Next base: position 117,783 of record AWOL01S0000234.1, on the reverse strand, counting down.
TGGGGTAGGGATACGATCTTTGTTCTTTCTGGACTGCATTGGATATGTTATAGGATATCAACTTTACTACATTAATAGGATAGCCTACCACGATGGAAGCTACCAATATTTCCCGGGGGAGTGGAAGGACATTCTCATGTTGGCACGGGTCAAGACGGCTGCACACGAATGTTTGCCACCCTTTTGCTTCAAGATTAAGGGTGGCTTTGACAATTTGAACTCCTGTTGTGAGCCATGCAGGTGTTTTCCCCGGTATAGCAAGTATCTCAGCTAGCCATGGGCGAACTGCATCACCCAAGGCTATCTTCTCCAGGTATTGCACTGCCTCAGCCTCATCAAACCCTACATAATTTTTCAGTGCGTGGCCATCAAATCGGATTTTCAAGTTTCGGACCTTCGTCAACTTTGTACCATTTTTGATGTGGGAAATATTGGCATAACATTCCTTGACGATGTATTCATTGGCATCTTGCAACCAGTTGGTGAACCATTTCAATCCTTTTCTCTCTGTAAATTGCCTTAGGACATTCGGATTGTGTTGGCTTAGGTCTTTGGTTATGAATTGTCGCTCAAGAGTGAGAGACCTTTGGGGCCACCATTCCCGAAATCTTGCATACGCCTTCTCACTTACAAAATCTATCAGCCCACACCTTTGGCTTCCTTGATCTATCCAGGCCTCCCACAATTGTGTCACCCCATCTCCCGTCATCCGAGACCTCATCATAACCATCTAAATTGATTGGGGTAGTTGTTGTGGCTGGTGCTGTAGCTATTGTGGCAGGTGGTCCAGATGCCTGACTACCTCCCTCTGAGCCATCAGAAGAATTAGAGGAGGAGGTACGTTCATCGACTAAATGGAGTCTATCGGGGAATTTTTATGAATGTGCCCCCGGTTATGGTTGTACAGAATCCCCCTCAGAAGTTTCCCGGGATGGGAGGTATTCACTGGTGTCTGAGGACTCTGGAGGTGGTCTACAAAGAGTAGTCTTTTTTCCCAAGACTTTCTGGACTGCTAGTGGCATATTAGGTTTTTCTCTACCCCGGCCTCGGGAGGATACTAACCTCCCTTTGGAAGTATCACCTCGACTACGAGAACGCATCATTGTCTACAACACAGAAGTAGTGAAAGTTAGTTAAAATTGGGGCTCAACATGTGTTATTGAATTACAGTTGAAAAAAAAGACACTGCTTCTCAGAACAGGGCAGCACGAACCACACAAAAGTGAGTGCGGCCGTGGACTGCCCATCGTGCACCGCACAAAAATGAGTGCAGCCGCATAATACCCATTGCGGACCGTACAGAATTAAGTACAGTCGCGGAGATCCCAGGTTCAGACTAGTGGTTCTCTAAAGTTACCTCAGCACAGACCGCATACTTTTGAGGGCAGCCGCGAAACCCCATCGCGGACTGCACAAAATTAATTGTGGCCGCATAATCGATTATTTGGGTCTCTAAAGTTTAATTGTGCGGACCGCACAAAATTGAGTGTGGCCGCAAATATCCAACCGTAGACCGCACAAAATTGAGTGTGGTCGTACAAACTTAGCAATGACAAATGCCTTCAACCTAGGGCATCGCATACCACACAATTTGTTATGCGCCGCATCCCCTAACGCGGACCGCACAAAAATATGTGCAGCCACGAAATTCAAATCAAAGCGGCACTAAAGAACGATTAATACTAGGATTTTCACTAATTAGGCATGATTTGTGGTAATTAAATAATAAAAGATACTAACCCCAGCCCCCACTATACATTCAAACACTACCCAAATGCTACTAAGCAAGAATTAAGCATCAATTTGACATTTTGGCTTGAGTCTAACCCTAGATAAAAAGAAAACTAAAACAAAGAGAAAAGAAAAGAGAAAGATGAAATTAATTCATTGAAATCAACATACCGGTAATAAAATGTAATAGGAAAGCACACTTGATGAATATGGGATGAGATTAAAAACAAGAAAGAGTGCACTTCTTAGTTTAGCTTGAGAGGTCAGAGTGTGTAAAGTGTGAATAGTCTCAAAAAGTCCTATTTATACTCTGACCATGTTGGCTACTGACTTACCTGAGTGCGGCCGCACAATTTTGGTATGGTCCGCACTCTTTACCTTTTCTAACTCAGCAGCTGATTCAATGACGTGGTCCGTATAAAAATGGTTGCAGCCGCACAATTTGTGTGGTCCGCAAAATTTTGATCAAGGCCACAAATCCTTAAGGGATTCTGTCAGGCCAAACTTCAGAGAGTTGGCATTTTCTATCTTTCAGTTGTGCGACCGCACACAAAATTGTGCGGCCGCATATTTCTGGCGCGTTTCGCACAATTTCACCACTTGGCCAATTTTGTTTTTTTGTCTGGTCAATTTTATGCACTACATACCCAATTCCTGCATACACTTCACAACCAGTTAGTCTGAAACAATGCCTAATCTAATAAGAAAATCAAAATAAAGAAAAACGCATGGTTTGCCTCCCAAGAAGCGCCCGATTTAACGTCGCGGCACGATGCATATTACCATCATTCATTTGAAATGGTGCAATGCCACAACGTGGCAATCATTAACATTACCAAGGTAGTGATTCACCCGGTGCCCATTGACTCTAAAGATTTTACCATTCTTATTTTTCAAATCAATAGCACCAAAAGGAGTCACATGTACCACTTCAAAAGGACTACTCCACTTTGATTTAAGCTTTTTCGGAAACATCCGTAACCGAGAGTTGAATAAAAGAACAAGGTCACCTTCTTTGAATTCTTTGTTCCGGATATACTTATCATGTAGGTACTTCATCTTGTCGTTATACAAGGATGAAGTGGAGTAAGCATGGAACCGGAACTCATCAAGTTCATTCAATTGCTCCACCCGAAGATTGGCAGCTACATCCTACTCAAGGTTCAATTTATTTAATGCCCACATGGCTTTATGCTCTAATTCCATCGGAAGGTTACATGCTTTCCCAAACACCAACCAATACGAAGACATACCAATTGGAGTCTTGTAAGCTATTCTATAGGCCCAAAAAGCTCGTCAAGCTTCCTTGACCAATCAGTCCGATTTGCATTGACAGTCTTGGATAGAATACTCTTGATCTCCCTGTTGGAGTCTTCAACATGTCCACTTTCTTGGGGGTGATAGGGGGTTGACACTTTGTGAGTGACACCATACTTGGAGAGTAAAGTATCAAAAGTTTTGTTGCAAAAGTGTGATCCCTCATCACTAATGATGGCCCTTGGAGTACCAAACCTTGTGAATATGTTCTTCTTCAAGAATGCAAACACACTCCGAGCTTCATTGTTGGGAAAAGCCACGGCTTCAACCTATTTGGACACGTAATCCACAGCTACCAATATATAGGTGTTACCACATGAGCTCACAAACGGACCCATAAAATCAATGCCCCAAACATCAAAAATATCAATCTTGAGGATGGTGGTGAGAGGCATCTCATTTTTCTTAAAGATCCCACTAGCCCTTTGGCAATCATCACAACGCTTAACGAGATCACTAGCGTCTTTGTACAAGGTAGGCCAATAGAATCCACAACTTAAGAATTTTGTAGCAGTTCTCGCCCCACCATGGTGACCACCATAGGGCGAAGAATGGCAAGCTTCAAGAATACCCAATTGCTCTTCTTCTGGAACACATCTACGAAAAACACCATTAGTGCAAATTTTGAAGAGATATGGCTCATCCTAATAGTAGTCCAGGCAGTCCCATTTGAGCTTCTTCCTTTGGTGTGTGGAGAACTCATTCGGAACAATGCCGCTCACAAGATAGTTGGCCACATCGGCAAACCATGGCATCCCAATCATAGAAATGGAAAGGAGTTGTTCGTCAGGAAATGAATCATTGATCTCAAGGCCATCATGTGGCCTCCCCTCCTCCTCCAATCGGGACAAGTGGTCCGCCACTTTCTTTTCACTACCCTTTAGGTCTTGAATCTCTAGATCAAACTCTTGCAATAGAAGCACCCACCGCATAAAACTTGCCTTAGAGTCTTTCTTGCTCATCAAATAACAAAGTGCCACATGGTCGGTGTGGACAATCACCTTTGTACCCATTAGGTACAGGCGAAACTTCTCCATAGCAAAGAAAATGGCTAGGAGTTCTTTATCGGTCACTTTATAGTTGACTTGGGCCTCGTTCATGATCTTGCTAGCATAGTAGACCGGATGAAAGATCTTATTAATTCGTTGCCCCAATACCGCACCAACTACCACATCGCTTGCATCACACATGAGCTCAAATGGTAAGCTCCAATTTGGCACGGTGTTAATAGGAGTGGTAGTCAACTTATACTTGAGTATTTCAAATGCCTTCATACAATCTTCATTGAAAAGAAACTTGGCATCTTTCTCCAAGAGTTTGCACAAGGGGTTTACCACCTTAGAAAAGTCCTTGATGAATCGGCGGTAAAACCCCGCATGACCTAGACAACTTCTCACTCCCTTTACGGAAGTTGGGGAGGGAGTTTGGATATCACTTCAATTTTTGCTTTATCAACCTCAATACCATTCTTGGAAATCATGTGACTGAGGACAATGCCCTCCTTGACCATAAACTGACATTTCTCCCAATTCAGCACCAAGTTAGTTCCTTTACAACGTGCCAATACCTTATCCAAGTTATCCAAGCACTCTTCAAAAGAATCCCCCACGACAGAGAAATCATCCATGAAAACCTCGAGAAAGTCCTCCACCATATTAGTGAAGATGGACATCGTACACCGTTGAAAGGTTGTCGGTGCATTGCATAACCCGAATGGCATCCGCGAGAATGCGAAAGTGCCATATGGACAAGTGAATGTGGTCTTATCTTGGTCTTCAAGTGCAATAAGAATCTGGTTATATCCGGAATATTCATCTAATAAGCAACAATAAGCACGTTCGGCTAACCTATCCAACATTTGATCAAGAAATGGAAGCGAAAAATGGTCTTTCCGCATAACTTTGTTAGGCTTTCTATAATCCATGCACACTCTCCACCCGGTGATAGTTCTTGTGGGGTTCAATTCATTTTTTTCATTTGTGATCACAGTCATGCCCCCTTTCTTTGGGACACACTGCACCGGCGAGGTCCACGAACTATCGGAAATGGGGTAAACCACCCCGGCATCCAACCACTTAATGATCTCTTTATTTACTACCTCTTGTATGGCCTCATTCAATCGTCTTTGATGTTCCACGGAGGGCTTGGCATCCTCCTCCAAAATGATTTTGTGCATGCAAAAGGCGGGGCTTATATCCCGAATATCCGCCAATGTAAAACCTATTGCTTTCTTCCTCCTTTGAAGCACCACAAGGGTGGCATCTACTTGCACGTTAGTTAAGCACGAGGAAAGAATAACAGGTAAAGTGGAACAAGGGCCTAGAAATGCATACCTGAGGTGTGAAGGCAAAGGCTTTAACTCCAAGGTGGGAGGCTCCTCGATTGAGGGCTTTGTTGGTGGAGTCTTCTGGTTTTCGAGATTCAAGGAAAGTTTTCGGGGCTTATAAGTATATGATCCCATTCCTTGCAAAGCATTGACACATTCTACAAATCCTTCTTTCCCATCCTCATCATGATTCAACAACACAATTTCCAAGGTATCTTCCACATTTATCATAGCACTTGTGTCATCAACAATTACTTCGGTCACAAGGTCCATGAGCGAACATACTTTGTTGCTATTTGGCTGCCTCATTGATTTACAAACATGGAACACCACTTTTTCATCGCCTACTCGGAAGGTGAGATCTCCAGCTTCCACATTAACTAAGGCCTTCCTTGTAGCAAGGAAAGGTTTCCTCATAATGATTGGCACCTCGTAGTCAACCTCGCAGTCAAGTATCATAAAATCTGCGGGAAGGATGAACTTGTCGACCCTAACTAACACATCATCAATTATCTTCAATGACCTTTTCATTGTCCGATCCGCCATTTGCAACCTCATGGATGTGGGTCTTGGTTGCCCAATCCCCAATGTTTTGAACACAAAATAGGGCATCAAGTTAATGCATGCCCCCAAATCACATAAAGCTTTGGCGAAATCGGCACTCCCAATAGTGCACGGGATTGTGAAAGTACCGGGGTCTTTCAACTTTAGAGCCATGGAGTGCACCATATCACTCACTTGATGTGTCATTTTGATCGTTTCACAGTTCATTAATCTCTTCTTTGTTACCAAATCCTTCATGAACTTGGCATATCCTGGCATTTGTTCCAAGGCTTCAACCAATGGCACATTTATGGACAAACTTTTCATCATATCAATGCATTTCTTGAATTGATTCTCATTGTTTTTCTTTGAAGGTCTTTGAGGGTATGGAGGAGGAGTCCTTGGCATTGGTACCTTATCCTTTTGCACTACTGGTTCCGGCATATCAGTCATGTGCTCCCTAGACGGGTTTACTTCTTCTCACGTCTCCTCCATATTTTCATAAATATCAATCCTTGCTTCTTCATTATCTTGAACATCATTGCTTGGCTCATCATCATCTTGCACCAACACATCATCACCTACATGTCTTCTTTGGTTTGAGGTACTAGCGACTCCACCTCTCCCACTTCTTGTTTTCACGGCCATTGCATGCCCCGTATTCTCACCTTTCGGGTTCACCACCGTATCACTAGGTAGTGCCCCCTTTGGGTGAGTATTTAAAGCTTAAGAAATTTGGCCAAGTTGAACCTCCAAGTTGCGGATAGAAGTGTTGTGGGAGGCTAATTGGCAATCGGAGTTGGCATTTTTTCTCCATCATTTGCTTAAACATGTTTTCAATCCATCCCATTTCACTATTGGAAGAACTAGGACCTTGCGACGGATATGGAGGCGGGTTGTTTGGTTGTTAATACATCGGGGGCCTCTAAAAGCCTGACCCCCGATTTCCTTGATTGTTATTGTTCCAAACCCCTTGATTATTGTTGTTCCACCAATTGATTTGATTGTTGCCACCGCAATTACCTTGATTATTTCCTCCCCAATTGCCTTGATTACCCCAATTTCTTTGATTATTATTGTTGCCACCACTCCAGTTTCCTTGGTGGCCTTGGTTGTTCCAGTTTTCTTGGTTTCCTTGTGATCTCCATTATTGTTGCTTTGGAGCATTGCTTCTTTGACCTTGATAATTGTTGACATATTGATCCTCTTCATCTTGATCATCATATGAATTATCTAGATTATACCCACTATTACTTTGCTCAGATTGTTCCGGATCATTTTGTACTTGTTGACCTCGTTATCGTCTCTTGTTTACCATCATGTTCACCCCTTCCATAGAATTCACCATGTTTTACCCTTGAACCTGTTGAAGTTGAGCCTTAGACAATTGGTTTATGGTGGTTGTCAACTCCGCAATAGCTTGCCCATGATCATGTAACTCCTTGTGTAGGTGAATAATATTTGGGTCACCCTGAGGAATATTGGCTCTACTTTGCCACGCCGAAGAGGTGTCCGCCATCTCATCCAAGATTTCAAAAGCTTCGGAATAAGGCGTGTTCATGAAGTTAACCTCAACGAGTTGATTTACCATACACTGATTTGTTGTGTTGATCCCCTTGTAGAAGGTCTGTTGGATCATGGCCTCGGTCATATCATTGTTTGCACATTCTTTGACCATGGTACGATATCTTTCCCAAATCTCGTGCAATGGCTCATTGGGATCTTGTTTGAAAGCTAAAATTTCATCCCTTAGTGTAGCCATGTGCCCCAGAGAGAAGAATTTGGCAATGAACTTCTTGTCCAACTCATCCCAAGTGTGGATGAAATGATTGGGAAATCTCTCTATCTAGTCCAAAGCCTTTCCTCGTAGAGAAAAGGGAAACAACCTTAACCGTAGTTCATCCTCGGTGACATTTGTTTGCTTGCTCCCCCAACAAGTATCGACGAAACCCTTAAGATGCTTGTAAGCATTTTGATGTAGAGCTCCAGTGAAGAAACCCTGCTTCTCAATCAGTGTAAGCATCACGTTGGTAATTTGGAAGTTGCCCGCTCTAATCCGGGGCGGGACTATCGCACTTGCATAGCCCTCATTCGGCAACACCCGGTGCGCTGCTCTTGGTAAAGGCGGTCGGCCTCGCCTGTTTATTTGAGGCTCGGGATGAAGCTCATCCACTTGATCGTCATCTACCTCCTCCCCCAATGGTAAATTTTCGAGGGGCTCGTTGTTAAGGGCCATTTTGTACCTGAAAGCAATTCACAAACAAAATTAGTGACTCGGAAGGAAAGAAAAACAAAAACATACAAATACCTAGATATATAGATAAATCCGTTTAACTCCTCGGCAATAGTGACAAAAATTGATCTGTGCCAAACCTACACCACAATTGAGTGGCGAGGAAGTCGATGCAATAATAAACCCAACAAAGGTCGGGATCAAATCCACTAGGAGTTAGAATATGGGATTAGGTGTATATCTAAGTTAATTGCAAGTTTTGGCTTTAATTGCACTTCCACAAACTTGATTGGTTTTTTTTATTTCTAACTTTATTCTAAAGATTGCAATAATTGAAACTAAGGACAATATTTTTATTGTTGTTTTTCAAATGTTTAAAGAGACTAGGGTAGTAACTTCTACCTAGGTGGATATCTAACAGGTAGCAAAATCTAGGGCAAGCTTGATTAGTTGGAATTGTAATATAGCTATCACACTCGGGTTCTCACTCTATACCTCTCGGTAGTTTGAGTGATTTTACCCAATTTGGCTTTCTCAAGACCAAATGTGTATTCATGCAAATCAAGTGATATTAGCTCAAGTTGGATATTACTATCTCTAGGTTTAACCCTTTAATTGGGGCTATTAATTTCTTGAGTTCACCCCAATTCCTTGTTAGCCTAGTTTTCCTAGACTTAGTCTCTCTTTCTCAAATAGAGACTAAGTCATAAAGGCATGAATCAATGTTTGTAACCATTAATTATTGAGTTCTAGCAAGAACTAGGCTAAATATCACTAACACATTCACATTCAAGCCCTAAAATCAAATACCCATTAAGTACCCACACTAGGGTTGGGTCACAACCCTAGCTATGGGTTTAACTACTCATGGAAATAACATAAATTAAAGATGAAATGAAGATAAAATCCATAATATTAATTTATGGAATGAAAATATAATCTTAAGAAGTGAATCTAGTACAAAATTTCCGAAAACAAAAAAATCAACCGTATATAAAACAGAACATCCCCTAAAAATGACAAAAAGTTCTATATATACTAAGCAGAAAATAACTGACAAAATTGCCCCTGCGGGGGTTGTGCGGCCGCGTAATTCTGAGTGCGGTCGCACTCTTGCTTTCGCGGCCGCATAATTCTAATGCGGTCCGCGTTCATCTCTTTTGGATCTGGGTTGAAATGAGCTTTCGCGGACCGCATAATTCTAAGTGCGGACGCGCTCCAGATTATGCGGCCGCATAAAAGTGATGCGGTCCGCACTTGCTTGAGTTTGGCTTGAAATCAACTCTCTGATTCTTCATTTTGCAGACCGCACAATTTTGATCGCGGCCGCACAATGCTGGTGCGGTCCGCACTTCTCTCTTTTGATCAAGTTGTCAGCTCTCTGAATCTCAGTCATCGCGGTCCGCATAATTTTAATTGTGGCCGCACAGGGACTTTCGCAGCCGCATATTTCTGGTGCAGTCCGCGCTCATCATTTAGCCCAAAAATCACCCTCAGGATCTCCCTCTCGCGGACCGCGTAATTTTGATCGCGGCCGCACAATATTTGTGCGGTCCGCGCTTCAGACCTCTTTTTCCAGCCTTGGTTTTTGTTCAACTTTTGACTCCTTTGTAAGTTGATTTTGATTCCTTTAGCTCATTTTGAACAATTCTTGCAAGCAAGCTTATTTCATTATTTTTCGGGAATACCTTCAAGCATTTTTGGCCTAAAACACAAGTAAAAGAGAGCAAATAATATGTTAAAATCTCTACTTATCAATAGCCTTAACATACCTGAGTCGATTCTCTGGACAATTCCTCTAACACCCACATTTTGTGAAAGAATACGTGACGGCAAGATCGGAGTAGGGAAATATCTATATGATATTCTTGAAAAAGATTGCACTGTACTCCCTTAAAATTTCAAAATCCCACGTTGCTTAAAATGCTATGAAATCTTTGTTTGAATTATTAAAGATCCATACCTTAGAGTCATTAATTGTTGAAGATCACATTGCTTAAAATTGCACCGTACTTTAGAGTCTTTGCTATGAATTGTTTAAAGATATGTATCTCCCTTTGAATTAGAAAAGCCTTATAATTGAATGGGTGTGGGCCCCACTACATGTGTTGGCTTAACCACATACCCTTAATCATTAATCTTGCCACATAACCCATAATGGCTTAAGAGTCATATATCTTAGGGTGGCTTGCTGCCACGTGGGGGGCGGTTGTCTTAACCAAATTTATTAATTAATCACCCACAACTCCTTAATTAACTAGGTAATCTCCCATTACCCAATAATTAACCAATTATCCACATATATTTTCTCAACTTCTAATTTTTCTAATCTCATATAAAGAGTACAAATTTTCGTACGCTTAGTTCTTAAAATGGTAAAAAGATAACCTTCTTTTTTTATGAATAAATAATTTCTATCTTTACAATAAAGAAAATCTCATAAACTTCCTCATATTATGTGTCTAATTTAAAACATGTTCGAAAGTAGTAATATTAATAACTATATAAAATTATATTTTTCCAACTTTTCTTTTTTGCAAAAATGTTCCACTCAAAATACCATATCAAATGTATATAACGGTATCAAGGTTATTAAAACTTACGGGGCTTACAATAATATAGTCACAAATCCTCTATAATCTCATGAATGGTCTTAATCCCTTCAAGCCCATATGGATTACTACGACTCATCCTAATATTAAAGTACGGGATATAACATTCTCCCCCCCTCCCCCTCCCCCTCCCC
>AWOL01S0000234.1:93404-105455 GCA_000715115.1 Nicotiana otophora | reverse complement strand
TCCTCATAACATGTGTATAATTTAAAATATATTCGAAAGTAGTAATATTAATAACTATATAAAATCATATTTTTCAAACATTTTACAAAAATGTTCCACTCAATAAAAATACCATATGAAATGTATCTAACGATATCAAGGTTGTTAAACTCATGGGGTCTTATGGTCACAAATCCTCTGTAGAACAGTACGGGATGAAACATCTTTCCCCCTTTTAGAACATTCTTCCTCGAATGTTAACTCTTAGAGATTTATAAAATTTTCACTAGGGTCTCCTTTGTAAACTAAACTAAAACCCAAACTATATCTGAAGTCTCGGTGGTAAATGTGTAACTGCCCAACCAGCCGTAGCTTGGTGGTAAATGCATGAGTGCCCGACCGGCCGTAGCTCGATGATAAATATGTAACTGCCCAACCGGTCGTAGCACGGTGGTAAATGCATGAATATGTATGTATCACTATGTTATAAACATTAACATCTTTATCATATACCTCAATAGAGACCTAGGAAAGTACTTAGACATACTTGAATATAACTTTACCGGAATGAATAACATAGACATCCTTAACTACTAAGAGTAGAACCATTTATGGAATAACATTACGTTTATGTATCGTTACTTGGATCATGCCAAAATAAATGAGGGATAGCCTTACCATACCTGAGTCGATTCTCTGGACTATCCCTCTAACACCCGTCTTTTGCGAAAAAATATGTGATGGCAAGATCGGAATAGGAAAAAATCCGTATGATATTCTTGAGAAAGATTGCACCGTACTCCCTTAAAATTGAAAATCTCACGTTGCTTAAGATGCTATGAAATATTTGTTTGAATTATTGAAGATTTGTACCTTAGAGTCATTAATTGTTGAAGATCACGTTGCTTAAAATTGCACCGTACTTTAGAGTCTTTTCTATGAATTGTTGAAAGATATGTATCTCCCTTCAAATTAGAAAAGCCTTATATTTGAATGGGTATGGGCCCCACTCCATGTGGTGGCTTAACCACATACCCTTAATTCTTAATCTTGCCATATAACCCATAATGACTTAAAGAGTCATATATCTTGGGGTGGCTTGTTGCCACGTGGGGAGGGGGGTTGTCTTAACCAAATTCTTTAATTAATCACCCACAACTCCTTAATTAACTAGGTAATCTCTCATTACCCAATAATTAACCAATTACCCACATATATTGTTTCAACTTCTAATTTTCCTAATCTCATATAAAGAGTACAAATTTCCGTATGCTTAGTTCTTAAAATGGTAAAAAGATAACCTTCTTTTCTTATGAAAAAATAATTTCTATCTTTACAATAAAGAAAATCTCATAAATTTCCTCATATTATGTGTATAATTTAAAGCATGTTCGAAAGTAATAATATTAATAACTATATAAAATCATATTTTTCAAACTTTTGTTTTGCAAAAATGTTCCACTCAAAATACCATATTAAATGTATATAATGGTATCAAGGTTGTTAAACTTACGGGGTCTTACAATAACATAGTCACAAATCCTCTATAATCTCATGAATGGTCTTAATCCCTTCAAGCTCATATGGATTACTATGACTCATCCTAATATAAAAGTACGGGATATAACAATGACCAAGTCCAAAATCACCATACGAAGCTATTGGAATCATCAAAATACTATTCTGGAGTCGTCTACACAAAAGTCAAACTCCAGTCAACTATTTTCACTTAAGCTTCTAAAACAAGAATTGTTCTTCTAAATCAATCCCGAATGATCCGAAAAACGAACTCGGCCACAAATGCAAGTCATAATACATAATACGAAGTTTCTCAAGACCTTAAGCCACCGAACAGAACGCTAATTCTCAAAACGACAAGTCGGGACGTTACAGTCTATATTTATGCCAATTACAGTCTTTAATTAATCACCCACAACTCCTTAATTAACTAGGTAATCTCTCATTACCCAATAATTAACCAATTACCCACATATATTGTTTCAACTTCTAATTTTCCTAATCTCATATAAAGAGTACAAATTTCCGTATGCTTAGTTCTTAAAATGGTAAAAAGATAACCTTCTTTTCTTATGAAAAAATAATTTCTATCTTTACAATAAAGAAAATCTCATAAATTTCCTCATATTATGTGTATAATTTAAAGCATGTTCGAAAGTAATAATATTAATAACTATATAAAATCATATTTTTCAAACTTTTGTTTTGCAAAAATGTTCCACTCAAAATACCATATTAAATGTATATAATGGTATCAAGGTTGTTAAACTTACGGGGTCTTACAATAACATAGTCACAAATCCTCTATAATTTCATGAATGGTCTTAATCCCTTCAAGCTCATATGGATTACTATGACTCATCCTAATATAAAAGTACGGGATATAATAATTACCAAGTCCAAAATCACCATACGAAGCTATTGGAATCATCAAAATACTATTCTGGAGTCGTCTACACAAAAGTCAAACTCCAGTCAACTATTTTCACTTAAGCTTCTAAAACAAGAATTGTTCTTCTAAATCAATCCCGAATGATCCGAAAAACGAACTCGGCCACAAATGCAAGTCATAATACATAATACGAAGTTGCTCAAGACCTTAAGCCACCGAACAGAACGCTAATTCTCAAAACGACAAGTCGGGACGTTACAGTCTATATTTATGCCAATTTTGTGAAGATGAGCCTTGGTAGGAATTTTGTTGTGATAGCATAACCAAAGGAAGTAGTTAATTTTCCTCGGGATATTAAGTTTCCACATGCAAGAGAAATTCCTACCACTTCATTATGTAGGATAGATAAACTTGTAAGCCGATTTCATGCTAAAGAGGCCAGAATTTGTGTGAGACCAAATGGGGAAGACTCACACGGTTCCTTCCGGATATAGCAACTCTTGATAATATTACTAATGTTCTCAGGAAGGTTAAAGGAGATAGGGTTGAGATTCCACTTACCATCACATATTGCTGAGCTAACTTTCATAGTTAACTCATCCTTCCTAAGAGGTCCACGTACTACATATCTTAAAGGCCTATTTAACGGGGTCCGGGTGGAAGTCCACAGAGTAATATTCTTTCAATTCCCAATCATCCATGCAACCCCTTCATTGCAAAACAACCACCCTTTAAGAATAGTATTCCAAATCCTAGTTTTAGGATTTAATCGATAAGTGAGGGATTTATTACTATGGATATTTGTACAGTGCCTGTGTAGGAGGACTTGAGCCCACAGATTGAAAGAGTTTGTGAAGAGTCTCCAGGCTAAATCTGTTAACCAAGCATTATTTTTTAAATCGACCTTGATCAAACTAAGTCCTCCTTGTTCCTTTGGGGTAATCATTATGTCTCACCTGACCATGTGAAGCTTAGTTTTCTTATCATTAGAACCCTAACGAAAGTCACGTTGTATTTTGTCAATAGAGTTGGTGATTTTCTGAGGGAGTTTTATGTATTTTTCACGGCCCTAAATCCCTCCTAAGGAGTCGTGATGGCACCTAGTCTCTAAGACTAGGTAAGCGGAACACTTACTGAATTAATAACAGAATTTAACCAAAATAACTATTAAACATGAATCATATATTTCTATATAAAGCCAACAATCCCAACATGATATATAGCATCCCAAAACAGGTAGTACACGCCATAAGCTCTACTGGGTTCACTAGAAAAATTTTAAATACAACTGTTCCGAAATAGAAATAAACTGTACAAGATAAACTTCAAAAGGTGACTCTGAGGCCTGCGAACGTGACGGCAGCTATACCTTGAGTCTCCGCAGCAATGCCCGATCAGCAAGCTAGTGATCAACAAACTCTGAAGCACCTGGATCTGCATAAAAATGTGCAAAAAACATAGCATGAGTATACCACGACGGTACCCAGTAAGTATCAAGACTAACCTCGGTGGAGTAGTGACGAGGGATAGTCAAAACACCTACTAGACTTAATAACTTGTACAAGTATGAATGTGAAACTAACAGGAAATAATATCAATAAAAAGCTAAGAATGATAAAAATAACAAAACAATACATGCAATAGAAAACTAGAAGCAACAATTGGCATCAAGGAATAACAGGTGATAACGTTGTAGAGTAAGCTAAATACAATTAAAGTCCGGTAAAACCAAGTAAGGAAAAACATGTAACAACCCAATAAACAACCGCTTTCACATAAGATTTTTACAAGAATTACCCCGAGGTACCACGCCTCAAATTCAAAAATCACGGGTCCGAATTCACGAACCCTAATCACCTGACATCTTGTGCCCACATTACAAATCATAACTGCACGGACAACTCACGTGCCAATATCATGAGTGCCTTATATCTTCACGGACATATCACGTGCTAAGGAAGTGACGATACCTCATATCTGCACGGACAACTCACGTGCTAGCAGTAACAATACCTCATAACCGCACGGACAACTCACGTGCCAATAGTACAACTCACGCACAGAAGGCAGGTATACAAGAATACAAGTAAATGATCAATAAATATCAGGGTTTATCTTTTTTAACTGATACGAGTGATTAATTACGGTGTATGCTTGTGCAAGTGTTCTATCACAGCTCGAGTCAATAAGTAAGAGCAGAGACAACGAATGGCACGTAGGAAACAACACAACAAACGTACAATGCATGACTCACATGAGGTAGGTACACCATTACACAAATATCATCAATAACAATGCCCCCGGGCCATCACAAGTCATCGCAAATCATCCCCGACATAGCCCTCCTTGTCTCGCCACGTGCGCAATAATAAAGTAAATGCTCACCTTATCTCACCGTATGCGCATAATAATACTCTCACCTTGTCTCGCCACATGTGCAAACCCACATATAAATAGCCTGCCTTGTCACGCCACATGTGCAAATATCAATAATAATAATAGCACGGACAACTCACGCACGAACACCCCGAAAAATCCTCTCAACAATATCACGTGTGCCAAAAATATAACGACACAATATAACAACTCGCACCACATGTGCCCATATGCCACAGCATTTCTTCAAAATAATTCCAATACTACAATCATACATAGTCCTCGGCTCAACACTGAGTACAACAACAACAACAACAATAACACGAGAGTACGGCAAGTAAATCAACACAAGAATTACAAACCACAAAGAAACGGAAGGACGGGATCACAATGAAAGACATGACAAGTAATAATGGCTTCAAATAGAATTACTCAACAAAGGGAGAGATAATGTGCAACAACGATATCAAATAGGAGTAACTCAACAATAGGAGAGATAACATGTAACAATGATTCCAAATAGAATAATCCAACGATAAGAGAGATAACATGTAACAATGATTCCAAATAAGTACAACTCAATGATAAGAGATATAGCATGTAACAATGATTCCAAAGAAGGATAAGTCAACAGTGGAAGAGATAACATGGCAATAAAAGAGGTAACAACTTCAATTTAGGCATATAAGAGTATATTTGGTAATAAAGGGTAGAACATGAACCAATCAACTTCAAATAAGACACATAAGGGTAAATTTAGCAATGGAGGATTTAACATGATAAGACAACTTCATTTTAATGTACATAAGAACCTAAGAGTCTAAGCCGGTTAAATTTTCACATATAAGTCAGTGTACACATTCGTCACCTCGTGTACACATCTTTCATGTAGCTCAAATAGTGCAACCAACCAATTCCTAAGGTGCAGTTCCCCCACACAACGTTAGGCAAGATACTTACCTCAAAAGCCCTCAATCAACACTCTAAAATAGCTTTTCCTTTACAATTTACCTCCACTCGGCTCAAATCTAACCAAAATCGATTCAATAGCATCAAATAATGCAAGAGAAATTGATTTCAATAATTAAAGCTATGATCTTTACACAATTCCTCAAAAGTCAACAAAAGTCAACCCCGGACCCGCCCGGTCAAAACCTGGGTCCAATGGTAGATTCTGACTACCCATGACCCCATGAGTTCATATATATAAGTAATTTCAAAATCCGACTCCAAATCGACTCTCAAAACTCAAATTCTTATTTTTCAAAAACTTGATAAAGTTTCACAAATTTTCAATTTGATTCACATGATTTTGATGTTAAAATCTAAGATATATTGATGGAATATGATTAGAAATATATTAGAATCACTTACCCAAAGTTTGTAGATGAAACTCCACTCTCCAAATCGCCTCTTACCGAGTCTAGGGTTTCAAAATGTGCAAATGAGACTAAAAATTCCGTCCCTCGGCTTTTTGTCCAGGCGCAGGTGTCGCAAATGCGAACCCCGCAAATGTGAGAAATATATCGCAAAAGCGAAGAACCTCACGTCCATGTTGTCATCGCAAATGCGATGACTTGTTCGCAAATGCGAACTTTGGACACCTCGCAAATGTGACCCTTGAGATCGCAAACACGAACAAGCTCACCCAGCCCCCCCCCCCCCCCCCACACACACACACACACCCAATCGCAAATGCGAACATGACAGACTTAGCCTAGTATTGCAAATACGACATATATTCGCAAATGCGATACCTGCAACACCTGACCACACCAGCAATTTCCAAACTCACCCGAGGCCTCGGGGCTCAAAACCAAACATCAACACAAGTCTAAAAACATAACAAGAACTCGCTTGCGCGATCAAATCATCAAAAATAACATCCGAAACCATGAATCGGGCCTCCAAAACACATGAAAATAACATGAAACTCAAAAACTTCTAAAAATACAACAGCGCGTCTGATTCCTATCAAATCAATTCGGAATGATGCCAAACTTTGCGAACAAGTTCCAAATGACAAAACGGACCTATTTCAAGTCCCAAAATAGAAATCCAAACATGACAGCTATGAAGTCAACCTACGATCAAACTTATAAAAATTCTAAGCCTTCAACTTGCTTGTTTCGGCAAAACAACACAAATCAACCTAAGGATCTCCGAATTCGATTCTGGGCATATACCCAAGTCCAAATTCACGATACGAACCTATCGGAGTCATCAAAACATCTTTCAGGGTTGTTTTCACAAAAGTCAAACCTGAATCAATATTTTCTACTTAAGTTTCTAAAGTGAGAATCACTCCTCCAAATTCATTCCGAATCATCTGAAAATCAAATCTGACCATGCATGCAAGTCATAATACACAATATGAAGCTACTCAAGACCTCGAACCACTGACCGGAACCTTAAAGCTCAAAACAATCGGTCGTGTCGTTACAATATTGCATCAAATCATTTGGGATGGTATTGAGAGTGGATCTTATAAGAGTGGTTCTACCTGCAATATTTAAAAAAATTGTTTCCCAACCTGCAAGTCTAGACTTTATATTATCCAACCCAAATTGAAACTCAGAACTTTTAGGCCTTTTATGAAATATTGGAAAACCAAGATATTTTTCAAAAGTAGTACCTTCCTTAATATTAAGAATATTACAAATGTCTTGCTTGAGGTTATTAGTACTGTTTTTGAAAAATATAATCTTACATTTAGCATAATTAATATTTTCCCCAGAAAAACTACAAAAGGCATGCATAATCTCCTTAATTCGAATTACTAGTCTTTGTGGAAGCTTGAGCCATGAAAATGAGATCATCAGCATAAAAAATATGTGATAAACGAGGTCCTGCTCTACCTATTTCAATGGGGATCCAATGCTTCATTTCCACTTCTTTTGTTATACCTCTTGAGAGTAGTTCAAGGCAAAGGATGCATATGTAGGGTGATAGAGGATCTCCTTGGCGAATACCCCTAGAAGGTTGAGAATAATTTGTTCTTGTCACAATGACAAGAATGGAGATACCAGTGGTAGTGATGCAATTCATAATGAGATTTGTGATATTGTTCGGGAAGTTAAAGAATCTAAGGGTAGTGTGGACAAAAGACTATTCAAGTCTATCAAAAACCTTTTCTAAATCAATTTTGATAAGCATATTGGCTTTTTCCCCTTTCATTTTGTTGAATGAAGAGATGATTTCCTAGATAATTATAGCATTATCTGAAGCTCTTCTATTTTTAAGAAAGCTCGATTGAAAGGGCCTATAATTTAATGCAAAAACGATTTAACACGATTAGCAATGATCTTTGTGATCACTTTATAAATGGTGTTACAAAGGCCTATAGGCCGAAAGTTTTTCAGATTGTTTGCATTATCAATTTTAGGGATTAAGCAAATATAGGTATTATTCAGAGCAGGAGGTATTGCTTGATTGCGAAAGACCTCATGGTATAAGTTGGTAACTGACTCTCCTACGATATCCCAGTATTTTTGATAGAAGAATGGATGAAGGTCATCTGATCCTAGGGATTTGAAAGGTTTAAAAGAGTGAAGAGCATTTATGATTTCTTGGTTGGAAAGGTTTCTACCTATATAAGAACTATCTTCAGTTGAGAGGATATTGTGAGTATTCATAGGAGCATTTGGGGTCTTTGGGAAAAATTTGTGATCCGTAAGATAGAGTTGATTGAAGAAGTTGTAGGTGTGCTGAATGATTTCCCTAGGCTCATAAATCCAATTTTCTTGATCGTCCTTGAAAGATATATTTTATTACGCCTGTGCATATTCAAAGCTAAGATTTTAAAAAATCTAGTATTTGCGTCCCTATAATTTAGCCAGTTTATGCGGGACTTCAATTTCCATAAATCTTCCTCTAACTTTAAAATGTCATTATAAGCCCTCACTGAAGAGGTCTCCAAGTTCTTAATAAAGTCACTAGTAGCATATCTCGGAGAACTTTGTATTCCCTGTAAGCGCGCCAGAATTGATCTCTTCCTCCTAAATATGTTACCAAATTTATTGGTGTTCCACCAAGTTACATTATGCTCAAAAGTTTTTGTGGCATGCATAAGGTCATGGGCATTCTGCCAACTATTTACTAACAATGTTCCTAACGTCTGGACTAGAACACCAAATAGCTTCAAACCTAAGAAGTTTCTTACCAATATTGGAAGGTTTTGTTAATTGAAGTAGTAAAGGGTTGTGATCCGAGTAGTTCTTTGGAAGATGGTTTACTATAGATCCCCAAATAAAGATACCCAATCAATATTTACAAAGATTGTATCTAGTCTTTATAGAATTAATGAAGGGTTTCTCTTTCTATGATTTGACCAAGTGTATTTTGGTCCCTTAAATCCTAAATCCATTATATTATAATGGTTAATACAATTCTAGAAATGGTTTGCACGAGCGTTGTTAATTGAATTTCCACCCTATTTATCATTTGCACTTAAAACTTCATTGAAATCCCCTCCTATAATCCAGGGGCCCTTGTAACTATCATATATGGAGTTCAGTATATCCCACAAGACAAGTTTATTTTAAATACTATTACTAGCATAGATAACTGAAAATAACCAGGGCTTGGGATAGTGTTGTACCTTAATCATAGCATGAACTTCCTGACTGGTCGTATTTACTTCATCAAGAGTCACTATGTTGTTCTGCCACATGACTGCTATGCCTCTTGACCTACCATTTGCTGGCATCTCTATCATGTTTGTAAAATTGAAGTCATCCCTTAACTGATCATGGTCAGCATTCTTAGTCTCAAGGAGAGCTACGACTGCTGGCCTATGGCAATCAAGGAGAGCTCTAAAGTTTCTCCTAAAGTCATCATTATTAACTCCCGTACAATTCTAAATAATAAAATTAAGGGACCTAGTCATGTTGGGGAATGGGTTGTTCAATGCCTCCAAAAGTAAAATATCCCTTAGAGTGGGGATCAAAGTTATTGCATATTTTTTGGTGTTTCTGTTTATTGGAGACCTTATGTCTATGGTACATTTCGGTAGTAGAGAGGAGCAAACTAGTAGATATTTTTCTCTTGCCTCTCCTTGAAGAGGCGTATGGTTATATCTTCTAGGCTTGAAAGGGTGTGCGATAGTTTTAGGTTATGGTATTATGGTTGCTGCTATTTTGTAGTGGATTTACTTAGTGAACATCCATTGCGACATTCTCCTAATTCATCGGTGGAGGAGCCAAAAGGTTGATAATGTTGGACAGAGTTAGATGATTGATGTAGTTGTCCATAGTCATCTCATCCCCTCGCTCACCGTTTGGGCTAAGTATGAGGGGTTGTGAATGATCAACATTATTTCTTGGTGAAGGTAGTCGACTGGAATTGGTGGTATTGAGAATATGAGCAGCATTTGGTAGACTAGTAGATTTATTGTTCGAGGAGGATCTGTTTGAGGGAAAGTTTGGAATCTGGATTTGTATTCGTTGAAGGAGGAGCCTTCTCTGAGAAGAGAATAGTGGGAATCTTAGTATTTTGAGAATTTGGAAGGTTAATATTAAGATTTGAAAAGACAGTGGAAGAAGATTGTAATGTCAATGCAATAAATTCAGTATCTATTTGCATTCCATTATTATGGCTTAGTGTGTTACAACTATCTTCTTTTAGGGGGGTTAATATTTGTTTACCATCACTCTTGTCCGGATTAATTTTAGAAAGAGGTTGGGCAAGCAATGGTATTGCCCCTATTTTTTTATGGTTAACCAGGGTATTTTTAGGATTTGTGGTATAGGCTAATGTGTCAATTGATCCTTCCTTAATATTGGCAGGCATGGACACGTGTGCTATGTGTCATGCGAAGGTTTCCTTGGCTCTTTGGAATTATCGATGGACTAACCAAATGATTTTCATTTGGCGTGGTAGTATTCTGTTGAGGGGACTCCTTATTAGCTGCTAAACCATAATTAATATTTTGAAAATTTTCTTGATTGATAGCTACTGTAGATTTTCCTACTTGATTTTGTGAGGAATTATTTTTTCCTCTATACTTGTAGTTTTGAGTTTCAAGGTACTTATCAGTTTATGCATCAAAAATCTTGACCTTAATATCTTGTTTGGTAGTATTTTTTACACGTTCTGACATCGCCTGTGAGGGAGAGAGTTTTTGAGTTTTTTCCTTCTCGGAAATGAGACCGTCTGCCATCCCTCTTGGTGGTTCAGACATGTTTAGTAATGGAAGAGGAAGACTCAACATTGTTAATTGGATCAAAATTGACAACTTTACCTGTCGTTAGGGGTGTAGATAGCCGGGTTGGTTTGGGTTTTTCAATTATCAAACCAAACCAATTATCTCAGATTTTTAAATCTATAAACCAAATCAAACCAATAAAAATCGAGTTTTTCAATCTCGATTTTTCTCGGGTTTTTCGAATTTTTTCTGATAAAATCTTCATAGCATAAAATATATAATGTGTGCTCTAATATTTCTTAGGTCCTAGTAGGATAAAACTATATAAGATGTTTTTCAAGAAAATAGTACAAAATAATGTGAGATGAGTCATGATTATACTAAAATACTCAACAAGTCGCATAAAATAAATATTGTTAATTAATAAAATATAATAAAAATAAACATAATCTAAAATTACTAAGTCATG
Organism: Nicotiana otophora; assembly: GCA_000715115.1. Taxonomy (NCBI): domain Eukaryota; kingdom Viridiplantae; phylum Streptophyta; class Magnoliopsida; order Solanales; family Solanaceae; genus Nicotiana; species Nicotiana otophora. Next base: position 94,076 of record AWOL01S0000234.1, on the reverse strand, counting down.
CTAAAATAAGTACTAAATATTAATTACATGAGTAAATAATGATAAAAATAAGTTAAGCATTTTCACTATCTAAATCAATGCAAAACTAAAAGAATAACCTACTTCCTAATATTGATTGATTTTTTTTAGCATTAGTGTTGGTTTATTTTGCTTTGGTTCCTAGAGAAATTCCCTAGAGAAAGCGTACGACAAGGTTCCTAGAGAAATTCTCTGGAGATGCCTGGAGGCTAAAGGTGTGTCGGTTCCCTACATTATGGCGATTAAGGACATGTATGATGGGGCTAAGACACGGGTTAGGACAGTAGGAGGCGACTCTGAGCATTTTCCGGTTGTAATGGGGTTACACCAAGGTTCGGCACTCAGTCCGTTCTTATTCGCCCTGGTGATGGACGCGTTAACAAACCATATTCAAGGGGATGTGCCATGGTGCATGCTATTCGCCGATGACATAGTTCTGATTGATGAGTCACGAGTCGGTGTTAACGAGAGGCTGGAGGTTTGGAGACAAGCACTTGAGTCTAAGGGTTTCAAGTTGAGCAGGACGAAGACGGAGTACCTGGAATGTAAGTTTAGCGCTGAGCCAGAGGAAGTGGACGAGGATGTGAGGCTTGATTCGCAGGCCATCCCGAGTAGAGGCAGCTTCAAGTACCTTGGTTCGGTTATCCAGGGGGG